>JAQBSW010000483.1:0-200312 GCA_029291075.1 Eudiplozoon nipponicum
CACCGCAACAAAATTTCAAAAAGTATTCAAGTCATTTTTTAAAATTGAATAAAGTCAAAACGGAAACTTCAACAAATCAAACGAAAAAATTCCAAAATATTATTAAAATATTTTAGAACTTTTATTTGTTTAAGAAACCGGCGATAATAATAATAAAAATACAAATAATAATAATAATAATAATAATACATTTATTTAGCAACAAAGGCCAACAGGCCCAACCTGTGAAATAACAAATCAAAAGTAGGATATGTGGAGAAGAATGAAATTGTGACTAGCAAAGTATTTAACCATAGGGGAGGAAGGAATTGAGAAAGAGAAGTGTTTTCATCAACTTAGTGATAGTTCGATCTGGTGAAAAAGAGAGATTCCATTTGACTAGATAGGATCGACTGGAGTACAATCCATGAAGGATCCGAGCATCAATGCGGGGTAGGCTGGTGTCAGACAGACGAATTTGAGTGTGAGTTCGAAAGTGATAGCGGACCGGTCGCAGAAGTCGACCGATGGAGTTCTTTGTCATGGATATTGAATTTCTTTAAGGTAGTATTTACTAGGATGAAGTCGCCTAGATTGAAGCTTGTGTCTTGTGCATGATTCACTGGCTTCCGTTGAGCGAGGTTATGACTGATGATAGGCGAGGGGGAATCAGTGTCCGATGTGTACCGTCGGGTGCTCCAGTAGGCCTTTTGAGTTTCCGGTCGTTCGCTGAAATAAAATAGAAAAGAATTAGTTGAGCAAAACGTGGTAAAGTATTCACTATTTGGATGCGGTAGAATGAAAAATGAGAATATAAATGGTATCAAAGAGACAAGAGTGAGAAATTTTAAATCTGAGGGAAAAAGTGGAAATTGGAGGCCGGCCAGAAGGGGCTTCACCCTCCTAAACTAATAACAAGTGAATAGCCTGAGGACGAAAGAAGTGTTATGGTTTAAGAATGAACCAATTGCACTTGCAATCGGTCGTCCCGCATAGAAATTTGTTAAAGAAGTACTTGTTGGCCGCCTTTTTTAATTCGTACTGGGATAGGGGCTTTATGTCCGTGGGAAGAGCGTTGAAAACACTAGTGTCTTTTGAAAAGAGATAGATTTTGGTAAATATATTGTGAGTATGGTTGGATTGGATTGAAGATTTGCTGGAGCGTGTGGCGTTGTGGTGACTTGAGTGAGCAAAGTTGGAAAGTGATAGGCAAGTTATGATCTTATGAACAAAAGAAGTGACTCGTAGGTGACGGGTAAACCAAAGCAGTAGAGGGTTGGCCAGAAGTAGGCGTTCCCAATAATTTTGGCTGTGAGGGAAGACTCGCTTTAGAAGTCTGGAAGAAATCTGTTCGATGACGTATGAGGAGGCTAGAGTGGAAGGGCAGTATAACTTGAAATGTCCTAAAATAAAAATTCATTACTTTTTATAAGGTAAGATATTTTTCTCCACGACATTTTTTAGATTGAATCTTTCGTATTAATACAATTAACATTTTTCGCTAATGATTTTCTAACGTGAAAATAAAGGGAGTATGCACCGGAATTGTATACGGATCCGTAATCAACAATAAAATAAAATACATGTTATTCATTGACTTCCCAATTCCAGCCTATAATGAAAAGGCATAATTTTCAATTGAACAATTTTATTGCAATCTTCTTGTAAAATTAGTAAGATGATAATAAATCACACGTCAGAACAAAAATGTAAAAGCTGAAAAATGGCATGAGTGAACAATAATTATACAGTAAAGGATTTAGGCCAAAAATTTTCCAGTAATTATTATTATATTTAAAATAAATAGTAATATTTTTGGCAGCAAAGGTCATCTTGACTGACAATTTAAAATGATCACGTAACAATTAAAAAAAACGATTATGTTAAAGTGAGTAAAGCAGTGGCTATCAATATTTTATCTGCAAAAATAGCAATGGTACTGGTGCAATATCGGTAAGAAATGTACTTCCTGGCGGTTATTGCGGAGCCTTACATATATACGGGTAAAGAAGATATCTTTGACTAAGGTAATATCGCCTAAAATAGATTCTTGGAAATCGACAGAATTTCGATTCTCGGTATAATTCAGAATTTTAGTCTATTGTAATATGTAAGCATAATTTGTGTAGCATTCTCATTGAAGAACACGCAATATAGAAAGTAGAAAACTTTGTCTTACGTAGTCTGAAATTGAAGACAGCACCATTAGTATTTGAAGGTTTACAATAGGTAAATAGCGCGAAGAAGATCATGGATAATGTTGGACAATCGCTAGCGTTGGATAAAGAGTATGGTTGGAAAATATCAAACTGAACTCACAAATATTTGACCAGTCCTTCCCTGATTCCATACAACGTACATATGTTATCATTTCTACAGGCAACAATAAATAACACGTGGAGGAAGATATTTCCCTAATATTTCCGACAACTCTATTTCCCGACTCATGTAGAACTATCATGATAATCAAATTTGAAGCCATATATTTTTACCATATGTAACCACACTATTGTCATATCCGCGCCCGCCTCAATTACAAAATTGTGTAATTGAACACATTTCGAGCAATACATTGTTTGCTGTTTACTCCGGCGACATCCTTGAGATTTCAACCTATACGGATCTCACCATTTGCCGTTTTCGTTCGTGTTCCCAGGCCTCATTGAAGTACTCGTGTCAGAACTCGGCGATTACTCTAATTTACCCTTCCATGGAAGACCCTGGAGCCTGAATTATTTCTGATTCTACTTTCGTTCCTTCAAGCGACTTGACAGTCGACCGACTTTTATATTTCTGAACTGCATGTGCTGCTCCAGCTCATGAATTCAACAGCTGACAAATATACTACTGTATATGAAATCAGCATAATCGCTGACTTCCATTAGACCTCCTCGTAGACGGGTTCCTCGCGCGAATGCCAAATTTTTTGGGGGCTCGTGTCCTATATGCACTATTGGGTACCTCTCAGACAACAGACCCACACTTGTTTCAGTTTAATAAACATCTAGATTTATTAAATATTGTTTGGGGCGGGGAACGAATATATATATGTAATTATGTTTTAAGTGTTGCGCATCTAGTAACAAATTAGTTAAATTATGAGACTTTATATGATGTTAGCTTCACTACTGCCGGTTTACACATTCGTCAAGGAGGTTGTAGCGTCCTATTTGCCCAAATATATAGTGGATATAGGGCGTAATACCGGCTCCTACTGATGAGTCGCCAGTAGCACGGAACAAATGTTCACGATATTATACTTTCCGTTTATGCTGTCGTTGGTTTATCCTTCCGGTCATTATTGAATTACTTTGTTACAAAGTGCGCAACACCTAATGCATAATTGCATATGTATTAGTTTTCCACAACAAACAGTATCTAACTGTTATATATTTAATTGAATGATGTCTTGATTACCGCCAAATGTGATAACTGATATCAATCAAGGCCACAGTGTATGGATTTACTGGAGTAACAGGTGTTCAGAAATAGTTGTAATTCCTAATGTTGGTGAAATATAGCATGCATTGAAATCCATCATGGTGATTCCATGTACCGACTCGGCAACCATAGTGTTAGTACCATGTACATTTCGGTACTATAATGATGGTATCGGGTACTGACACGACAGCCTTTAGTATCCTTTACAGGCTCGGTATATATATTAGATAGAGTGAGTTATTATTGAAGTCGCATTTTCGAGACTTTATATGAAATTAGCTTCACAACTGCATGTTTACACATTCGTCTAGGAGATTGTAGCGTCCTATTTTCCACATTCCTTACCCAAATATATAATGGGTAATGGGAGTATTACTGGCTCCTACTGATGATTCGCCAGTTAACACGAAACGAATGTGCACGAGATTATAGTTTCCGTTCATCTAGATTTATTTTTCTTGGAATGATCCATTTCAGATGACATTCCAGAGTGGTCTGCTGCAGATCTACAAACTTTTTCAAGTGCCCTAACTCCGCTCTGTTTGAGAATCGTATCCATGTAGATACAAGAAACACATTTCGTTAAAGATTTTATAGTGGCATAATCGCAAGGATTATACGCCAAAGTCGTATGCGTTTTAACAATCCATCAACGATTCGATTATATAATTTCTAAGCCAAAACCAAATAAAATACGTGTATTCTTCGGCTTCCTGATTCCCGCATTATATTAAAAGACATAACTCCGGATAGAGTAATTATATTTAATAAGTTTTATTATTTGATCAAATATTGAGTAATGTTCGAAGCCTAAGAACTAACACTTGTTCTTACAAAAGAAGACCGCACGGCGGAACAAAATACTACAACTGAAATCGAATATGAATAAACTACAAAAATATGTTCGTGTGACAGACGGTAGTTTTGCTATGTTGTTTTACTAGTTACATACAATGGGAGTGGTGCTTACGTCAAGCTCGCAAACTGGATTTGAAGGATAAAAATACACGTAAAGATATAAATAAAGAATGTTCCAGAAATTATTACAATTATTTAAAAATAATTTCCTTCATACAATATTTCTACAGTTAGCCAGCAGAAAATTCAAGCGTAAAAATGAACTGTTAATTTATTTTTGTTTAATTATACATCATTTTCTTCTCTATGACCACGTTACAAGCAAGTCTAAACTTGTAATATATCTCTAGATGTACTTCTGAAGTTATCGGATGAAGGCCAACGGGTTGTCAAGGTCGTCTTGTCTGAACACCAGATTACACTTTAGGCCTAGTGAATTTATAATGTTCCATAATTGTTTATACACTAAACCTATTTTCTGAGTAAAATTGTAGAGGCTCTAGCCCTATCATCTAACGTAAACCGCGTGATCGACATTGAAGGATAAAAATACACGTAAGGATTTAAATAAAGAATGCTCCAGAAATTATTACAATTATTTAAAAATAATTTCCTTCATACAATATTTCTACAGTTTACCAGCGGAAAATTCAAGTTTAAAAATGATCTGTAAATTTATTTATGTTTAATCATACACTATTTTCTTTTCTACGACCACGTTACAAGCAAGTCTAAACTTGTAATATATCTCTAGATGTACTTCTAAAGTTATCGGAAGAAGACCAACAGGTCGTCAAGGTCGTCTTGTCTGAATACAAGATTACACTTTAGGCCTAGTGAACTTATAATGTTCCATAATTGTTTATATACTAAACATATTTTCTGTGTATAATTGTAGAGGCTCTAGCCCTATCATCTAACGTAAACCTCGTGTTCGACATTGTCGTACTCGATGGAATATACTCTGAATCTAGTGCACTTGAAATTGTCCATCGAGGATGACATTTCAGATTAATAAGCTAATTTTCCCATAATATATTCTTTACATTTCTTGGTTTCAGCCTCAATATCCTCAATCTGAGATCGTAAAGTTGGCAATTTTAAAAACCATGTTATGTTCGATAATGGCCTCACCGTTAGCCCAAAAAGCGTACTAATTCTACCTAAGCCGTAAAATGTACATGTTTCTTTGTCATTCCGATTCCAGTATTAAATAAGAATAATGTAGTCTAGTAAATCAAATGTATTGGTTAATATATACCTTATCTAACAAACAGCGCACAGCAGAAAAAATACATAAACTGTACCCGAGCACGAGCAACTACCAATGAAAGATAATATTACTTTAAGCAAAGAATAATTCATAAATTATATCAAAAAAATTTACTCACAATAATTGTATAAACAAACATTGTATAAAATTTCATTGTAAAAATAAATTGTTAATTTATTTTTATTTTTGTAGTTAATGACTTCCAAATCTACACCCTCATGTTTTAGAAGGCAACCATATATATCCGTAAATCTTTTCCACAAATTGACGGATTATTCTTGTTGTTTGTGTTATTCTCACCGTGTGTATGAATTTTCAGCTTTATCTTGTCCATGCGTTTCTCTTTCCACTAACATTTCTAATGTCAGAACCTGTGAGTCAGCTACAACATCGGTAGATCGAACTTCACGAGATCTTCGTCCACCCTTATATATTGTGTGATGCAACGATCCGGAGATATGCAGTCCCCTTTGACAGTTATTCCAATAACTACTTTATTAATTATTTCTTGTACAAAAGAAATGCAAATCTCTCTCCTCTACCTGTAGACATACAATGTCAGTATAAAACCGAAAGATCCATAGCACTTAGACCTACCACTTCTATTGATGGTTGGAGCTAGACGGAACGTCTCGTCTCTAAGTGCGCCCACAAATCATAGTTACTATGCTCTATACCAATTACACATTATCCCATTCACTATAAGCAGTCAGTGCACCAGAGTTAGTAAACCAAAATGCAGACTTTTCAATATGCTGTTGCTGGGACTGCTTTACAGCAACTCTTTTTTGTGCTGCATTTTGCATTGTAAGTGTGAACCTTCGTCTTGAGCTTCGTGATTTTACCGGATGAATAATTAGCCCTATGTGGTAGGAGTTAGAAAACTGGATTCACTAATCTGAGGCTAGTATCTGCTTAGCCCAGAACTCCGTAATAATTTTTAGTCGTCCTGTCAGAATATCGAAATATAGTGTCTTCCACATTACGGACTACAAAATGCCGCTTAATGTAAGATCTTTTACTATAATGCCCTCTATAATTTTTTTCATTTTCTCGACTCCTATAGGACTCATATGTTTGGGTTATAGCTGCTGATCAAATGAGATGCAATATATCTCTACTATATTTGACGACGCAGTGGTGATGTCCACACATTTCTAAAGTAGTACTGTTCACACGTGAACACTTCCCAAATGAATAATTTTTCGGTGTTGACTCTGTCAATTTTCTTGAAATTTAAACCTGTCAGTTACTTGTGTGTTCCCGTGCATCATGGTTAGCCATTCCTTAATGTAGAGCCTATATAGCATCCTTTTAGCCCTAAAGTTCCAACTAACCGTCCCCAATCTGTCATAATAGAACAGACATCACGTTACACGTAGAGGTGATATTGACATTAACATGTATATAATTAAACGAACATTGGTTGCGCTGGCGATTATAACAAATAAAAAGAAGCATTAGCTAGTATACAACTGAAAATTGTGTGTAGTGTGCGGCAGGGTGGCTCAGTGGTTACAGCACTAGATTCCGAAGCAGACGTGCCGAGGATCGAGCGCTGTTCTCGGCAAATTCTGGCCAGTACGTGATGAGTTCGCAATAAGGACGAAACCGGTCTACTGGATAAATTGCCTTTTCTGCACTATACAATTCTTCGTTTATACTGACATATGTAAGTAATTATATCAAGATCGCAACCTTGATTATAATAATTGTTATCACAACCCGCGCAACCAATGTTCGTTTAATTATATAAATGTTCGACTCAATACCTCTTCTCCATGTAGTGTGGTGTCTGTTCAGTAATGACAGATTGGAGATGGTTAGTTAGAACTTTGGTTATAAATGGATGCCATATGAGCCCCGCCTAAAGGAAATATAGACTAACCAAGTTACATTAGTTAGTTCATAACTGAAAATTCTATAAATGATTAGTTCAGTTTTATCCGAGGAGTTCTCATACCATATTTGCGTCGGCCTTTGTAAGTAAATGCGTTTGAAATAGACTTAAACTTCTTCATTTAATGACTTAAGGATCATTCTTTCTGTTTGTGTTTTCGCTAATGGTAACATTGCCCTCTTTGTTGCACCCTGCAAATAAGACACAAGTACAATGGTATTGATGACATCGAAACTCGGACGTCAAATATGTATTTTGGAATCTCCGTCTTTTAACTAGTCACACTTTCCAGATTATTCTTGCACCCAGTTAAATTGTGTAATGCATCGAGTCAACGATACACAACATTCAATGTCATTTGGTTCAGTTAAGACATTATTTTCTGTCATTCTTTTGGACATTAAGCGGTTGCTTGTAAAATAGAGTCAAATAATTCTTCCAATCAAGCAATCACTGGTTGCGCAGTTTTATAAAACAACAAGAAACTGATCTTAATATTCAAAAGTTTCATTAACATGATATTCTAATCGACTGGCCAAGAATAACAAAATTCAACAACAATCTACTAGTATCCAGTCAAGAACAAGCAGGCCCTCGACTAGAATCAACAAACATACAATCGGATTGGCAACAAACTGAAGTGGAAATAACAGAGGCGCATACGGTGACAGAAGTTTTCAAACAATATGAGCGTTTAACACTGCAATCCACACTGGCGCTGTTACCATGTGGAAATTATAAATTTGCGTAACAAGATGAAGCGATCAACTATACTGGGAAAAATAGCACTCGTACATGTAACAGTGAATAATGCGCACAAATTGTTAATTCTCAAGCCATCAAAACAATAATGACCAGATCTCAGACACCACTTTGCAATACTGCAAGAATGACCTTTTTATATGCAACCACGCACACACACAAACACAAACGCGTACACACTTACCAACCAGCCAAAACAAGAAACAGAAGTAAAAACGAGTCAGATTTGTTACCACTAGCATAATTAATTGAAAACCCAAAATGTATAAATATGTATGATTGTATAAGTGCTGATTAGTATTCACGAAATAAATGGCCTTTATCCACTTTGTTATTAATGTTCTTCTTCCTACTAGATATATATATATATATATATATATATATATATATATATATATATATATATATATATATTTATAATGTTCATTGCCTTTTAATATTATACATTAAATTTCGATTTAGGAAGAAAAAACACATTAATAAAAAAGTGGATAAAGGCCATTTATTTCGTGAATATTAATCATCGCTCTACAATCATTCATTTATATACATTCTGGGTTTTCAATTGATTATGCTAGTGGTAACAAATCTGACTCGCTTTTACTTCTGTTTCTTGTTTTGGAAAGCACCTGGCCTTAATATTCAAAAGTTTCATCAACATGATATTCTAATCGACTGGCCAAGAATATTAAAATTCACCAACAATTTACTAGCATCCAGGGAAGACCAAACAGGCCGTTGACTAGAATCAACAAACATTCAATCTGATTGTCACCAAACTGAAGAGGAAATAACAGAGGCGCATACGGTGACAGAAGTTTTCAAACAATATAAGCTTTCAACACTGCAATCCACACTGTCTCTGTTACCATGTGCAAAATACAAATTTGCGCAACAAGGTGAAAACAAGTGGGAAAAATATCACTCGTACATGTAACAGCAGCAATGCGCACAAATGGTTAATTCTCAAGACATCAAAAAAATAATAGCCAGATCTCAGAAATCACTTTGCAATACAGCGAGAACGACCTTTACATGCAAACACGCACACACACAAACACAACCGCATACACACTTACCAACCAGCCAAAACAATAATTGTTTGCGCAGGTGGTGGTAACAATTCTTTAAAATCAAGTTTGCGAGCTTGAAGTAAACACCAATCCCATTGTATTTAACCAGTCGTCGAACAACATAACAAAACTACCGCCAGCCGCAACGCACTGACGCGTTTCGACCTTCCTTGATCATCATCAGAGTACGACGGCAAACTGACTATCAGGGATCAAATCGCATTGAATATATATGGAAATTAAATTTGCCGCGGACAAAGCTTGAACATGGGCACGACTGCGTTTGATTCTGAGACTTTAAATACTTAGTGATCCTGCTGCATGCTACACATAATTTTTAGTTGTATATATACTCCTGTATTTAGTTAGCCTTTCTATCAGGTGGAGCCTACATGACATTGCTTTAAGACCTAAAGTCCGAGCTAGACACCACAAGTTTTTCATTTAGGAATAGATTCCACACTTTATGTATAAGTGGCATGGAATTGAACACTTATTTAGGTTAATGATCATTGACTACGCCGGCAGTGACGACAATTATTTAAATCATGTTTGTGAGTTTGAATTGAAGACTTATCCCATTTTATATACATTAGTGATTATAAACGAAGCACTGTATAATGTAGGAATAAAAATTGATCCAATAGACCAGTTTCGTACTTATTAGGAACACGTTAAGTACTGTCTAGAATTTACCGCGGACAGCTTTTGAACTTGGGCCCACCTGCTTTGGAGTCTGGAAATGCAACCAGTGAACCACCCTACGTACGCTACACAAAATTCTCAGTTATATATTTATCAATGATTTTGGTTAGCTTTTTCTTCTGGTGGAACCTATATGGTATCAAATTAGATACTAATTTCCACATAGCCACCTCAAGTTTGTCGTTATAGAACAGTCCTCATGCTACATGTGGAAGTAATGTTTAATTGAACATTTATAATTTTAACGACCATTGGTTGTATAGGCGGTGATAGCATTTATTTACATCATATTTGCGATTTTGATATCAACATCTAGCCCATTATATATATATATATATATATATATATATATATATATATATATATATATATATATATATGCACCACGGTAAGTACGCAAGCAATTTGTAGTGGTATATACCAATTTACGTTGGTTTATGTGCTACGTATTTGGAGTAACCACTGGAGTATGGCGAGCTGATGATGAACGACTTGCAGGTTAACCGGCACGCATCTCGAATTCAAGGCTGCATCTGCGCTAGAACTATTCAATGAGGTCGTTAAAAATCCATTAGCTTATTGCACATGGCACAAACTCTTCGTGAGGATGTTGCTCATCTTATCGTCTACACATTCTCAGTCACTCATTGCAGCGAAAGCACCAAATCATACACAGATCAGCACCCAAAAACCCTGCAAGTCGTTCACCGTCAGTTCGGTGTACTTCAGAGATCGCTCCAAAGACGAGACGCATGGACCATCGTAAATTGGTGTCTGGCATCAAAAATTGCATACGCACTTGCCGTGCAACATATATAACATACATTCTCTAGCGAGAAGTTTGTAAGCTGTTAGACGAAGCTTTGCCTAGTCTGGAGTCTACTTGCTATCGTTATTTTAGTCTGTATCTATGAGGACGTCAAAATATCCCAAGAAAGCAGAGTACCAAATTCTTGGTAAAAAAACGTATATTGAACATGTTGAGATGGTATGCTAATTAAACGTCCCTACTAATAGACTGACTAAACGAAACTGATAACCAAAAGTAACTTCAAGGATTATGGCACAGAAAATATCCATGTATTATATGAGACGGAAAACTTTGATTTGTTAAATAATGTGGATAAAATAAAGCTGTGTGTGTAATGAACCAAGCGCTAAATTTGGCGCAGGAAATTCTTCTTTGTTCTATCCATTCACAGTTAATCGTGTCACATAAGCACACTGTATAGAAAGTCATCACCTGTCTGCATTTATGCCTGGCTAACGCCAAAGAAGGACGCTGATAACAGTCAAAGGCCAGTAATCCTCTCTCTTCAAGTAATTTTTTTTGATTGACCGACATTTGGCGGCTTCTAACTGTAAATTTCTGCTGCATGTTACGAAGGATATTGTAGCACCAGTATCAACCAAAAACACGACCCGCGAGATTGGAACTGTAACTATTATTAACGACGCGGTTTCCTAAGTAACAGAATTAATACACGTCGGCTTTAATTATTTTCTACAGTTTTGTCTGTGGGTCTGAACATCGTTCTTGAGCCATCAAATAAATTCACATAAAGTGTCATTTCGGCAAGTATGTGTGCAATTTCTGGTGACGTTCCTATTTTCACTGATTCATGCACCACATCTCCGCAGTAACTCATTGTGTATGCTGTGGGCATTTTGCAGGTTCTCCGGACGTTGATTTGTGTATGGAGCGGTGCTGGCGTTACGATGAGGTATTGGAACCGTGCAGGCGACATGACGAGGAACATCTTTTAGAGTTCAGATTATGAGATTTTTTGATGCGGATGAGCCCTGAATAGTAAGCTTATAGCGGTGTGTCAAACTCACACACAGTCTTGAATTCTAGATGGGTACATGTTGATTCACTAGCATGATCATAATAATTCATGCTTGAAGAGATCATAGATTTCATAATAATTACCTATTGCGATCAAATAGACCTTAGACACAATAAAATCTTTTGCTTGAGGATAAGATAATACAAACGGTGCCTTTATGTCTTCAAAATTGTTGCTGAGCTTCAATTCAATTAGTTTAAGAACAGATGTAATGTTCACATTCTTGACAAATGATTTCGTATCTGCAAAACTATAGATATAACGAGCAATGATGTGTTCAAGATTCTAATTCATGTACGCATGCATGCATTCATGTATGTATGTATGTATCTGTGTTTGTATGTATGTTTGTATGTATATATTTATGTATGTATATATATATATATGCATGCATGTATGTATGTATGTAAGAATTTAGATATATATGTATGTATGTATGCATGCATGTATATATGTATGTATGTATGTATTTCCGTATGTATATTGTAGATAAGTATGTTTGTTGAATGTATTTATATATGTATGTATGTGCGTATGTATGAATTTGTGTATGTATATAGATAGGTATGTATGAATGTATATATGAATTGGTTTATGCATGCATTTATGTATGTAAGAAATTATGTCCGTATTTATATATATATATTGTATGCCAGTATGTATTTTTTTATGCTTCGATATTTTTATGTTCATATGTTTGTAGGTATTTATGTATCTATGTATGTTTGTTTGTATGTATGAATTTATGTTTTTCTTTCTGTCTGTATGTATGCATGTATAAGTTTATATCTTTTTCTTCTTAAAGATATATATATATATATATATATATATATATATATATATATATTCATGTATGCCACCACGTATTTTCAATGCATTTTTGTATTTTTCATGTGTGCATGTGTTTGTTTGTGTGTATGTATGTATATATATATATATATATATATATATATATATATATATAATTATGTATGAATGCATGTATTTCTAAATTTCTATCGGTATATGAATATTTATGTCAGGATGTTTGAATGTGTGTATGCATTCTTAGTACGTCATTTCGTTTAAATCTTCGAACATTATTAGTATTAGATAGGTTATTCGACAATATGTTTTCATTAAATCTTTAAATCAAGTTTTTGGTCTTGAAGTAAACACAAATCCTGATTTATTTAATCTATCGTCGAACAATGTAGCAAAACTAAAATCAATTTCTACACACATAGAAAATGCGTCTTCTTTTTTATTGATACAATTAAGAATCCTTCTTCTAATCTTGTTGCACATTTACATTGTGATTAAATGGAGTATATTGATTATTTTTATTTAGGTACAAGAAAAAAGTTATGATTTTTCTAGATGAAAAAATTATAATACCCGTATTAATACTACTACCACATGTACACAATACATGTTAGTTATAAAATTGATTATACCATAGAAGTGGTTCTCTACTGAGCGCAAATTAATTTCATAGAAATAATAAATGAAAGCTAGGTAGTAGGTTTACGCCAATTCGTGCTTCGATAAAAACGAATTTAAAATATGTAGCACAGACAAGGAAAATCATAATAAAATAACTGAACAATTTACTCTTAATTCCACAAAAATATATTTTGATATATTATTGAAAGCATGTAATCAATCATTTGTTGTGCGGGTGCTAGTAACAATTCTTTAAATCTAGTTTGCGAGCTTGAAGTAAGCATCAATCCCAGTCGTCTAACAATATAGCAAAACTACCGTCAGTCACAGGAACTGAAGCCTTTTGACCATCGATAGTCATCACCAGAGTAGGAGGACAATCTGACTAGCACGGATCAAACCGCAATGCTTATGTATGGAAAGCAAAATTAGATATGTGACTTGCACGTCTAGTAGTCTCGCGCGCATTGTACTTAACTGGAATTATCGGCTGCACAATTTCTATTCAGTCACGAACATAAACTTTTTGCAACTTTCGCCACAAATCTATAGGTAATACAATTAAAAAATCATTGACTGCGCGGATGGATTTAGCAATTATTTTAATCATGTTTGTGAACTTGAAGTAAGCACCAAAACATTGTATTTAACTAGTCGTCGCACAACATAGCAAAACTAACGTCAATCACACATGTTGACGCGTTTCGATCATCTTGTGATCATCATCAGAGTACAACGGAAAACTGACTAGCGCGGATGAAACCGCAATGACTATGTATAAAAAGAAAAGTTAGCTATGCGGCTTTCGCCATTAGTAGTTTAGCTTTGCTGTTCGACGACTGGTTGAATACAATGGGATTGATGCTTACTTCAAGCTCGCAAACTTGATTTAAATAAATATTACCACCATTCGTGCAAGCAATGATAGTTTACTTGTATTACTTGTATATATGTGACGAAAGCTGCAAAAAGTTTATTTTTGTGATTGCATATAAATTGTACAGCCGACATTTCCTGTCAAGTACAATGTATGCAAAACTACTAGAGGTGAGAGCTGCGTATCTAATTTTATTTGCCCTATATATGCAATGCGGTTTGATTCTCGCTAGTCAGTCTGCGTTCGTACTCTGATGATGACCATGGAAGGTCGAAAAGCGTCAGTGCGATGCGAATGGCGATAGTTTTGTTTCGTTATTCGATGACTGATTAAATACAATTGGATTGGAGTTAACTTCAAGCTCGCAAACTTGGTTTAAAGAATTGGTACCACCCCCCACGCAATCAATTGTTGTTTAATTTTATTGTCTATATATATGTGTGGCGAAAGCTACAAGGAGCTAATGTTCGTGACTGCATATAAATTGTGCAACTGACATTTCCAGTCACGTACAATGTATGCAAGATTACTAGTGGTGAGAGTCGCATGTCTAATTTTGTTTCCCATATATATTCATTGCGGTTTAATGTGCGCTAGTCAGTTTGCTGTCGTATTCTGATGACGTTTGTGGAAGATCAAAAAGCGTCAGTACATATGACTGACGTGAGTTTTTCTATGTTGTTCGATGACTAGTTTAATACAATTGGATTGATGTTTACTTTAAGCTCGCAAACTTGATTTAAATAATTTCTACACCCAACCGCGCAATCAATAATTGTTTTTATGTTTTCAATAGTTTACCAAAATATTTTATGGCGGAATTAAGAGTAAATTGTTTTGTTATTTTATTATGATTTGCTTTATCTGTGCTTCATAAATTAAATTCGTTTTTATCGAAGCACAAATTTGCTCAAACATTTTACCGAATTTACTCGTATTTTTTCTATGAAAATACTTTGCAGTCAATAGATGACTCCTTCCATAGAATAATCACTTTTATAACTAACATCTATTGTGTACATGTGGTAGTATTATTACGAGTACTAAAAATTTTCCATATAGAACAATCATAACCTTTTTTCTGGTGACTAAAAAAAAATAATCAATATACTCAATTTAATCACAATGTACATGTGCAACAAGATTAAAAGATAGATTTTTAAGTGTATCGATAAATAAGAAAACATGTATTTTCTGTGTGTAGAAATTCACACGTATTCTTAGAGAACTGATGAAAATGTCTCAACCTCGTTACATGATTTTTTCTATTTAACCATTTCCGCATAAAGCTTTGACACTGTACGTGATCAGATACCACTTTTAAGCTGTTTCACTATGACATAAAAGACTCTTTTCCAAAGTCACCTTGTTTTAGCTGAAGAATAATCTGCTTTAAGCAAGTTTTATTAGATTGGAACGAAGAAAAATTTTTAAATTAGTCCAACAGTTCCTTTATTTAAAAATCAGCATTACTACGCTAATTTAACCAACCGTTATTCGACATTACTTACCAGAAATATAATATTTATTAAGTTATTTTTATTTTGTGATTCCCTACAGGTGAAATCCAATGTATAGTTTAACTTGAGGGTGGCGTCTATTATAGAGTAGAACTGTGAAAGTTGTAACAAACGTTGTCAATATTTAAAATACGCCTTTGTTATTCCTATGATAACACCAAGTATGAAGTTCCAGCGGGTTTCGCTGGTGGCTGTTATTTTAGGACTTTATAAATGCACTCTCTTCAAGCAAAGTTTGGCAACAACGATTTCTACATAGGTCCATCAAGCATATATTGAATATTATAAATTTAAAATCACCATAGCGCCAAATTAAATTGTGCAAAAATAGAAGTTCTAGTTTTGGTGTAAAACTGTGTCTTACATTTGGTTATCTAACTTCGTTACCTGGAAATTATATATGAATTGTTTAGGGCGGCGATTTCAGACATAGTATCTTTAAAATGTTTGTATTGCTGATAATTCATCGTTTTAGAGCCGTTTATTCAAAATCAATGTGTTTAAAATCATACTAACGTTAGTTCTGCGACTATGCAGCCAAAATATTAAACGGTGCTGTGTTTGCATGGATTTAGTTTTGATTCAATGTTTTGCACTTCATTTGCCTATTTCATTGTCATCTTTGTTTCTCTAAGCATTACTCAAGAAAAAACATACGTGACCAAAAATTACCTTTCCAGCTGCTCTTCGGTCTTCAATTTCTGTCGAGTGTGTTGGCCAAACCTTTTTTATCATAGGACTTCATCAGCTACCTGCTTGCCGAGTAACTGATCAGATGGGTTCAGATGGATAAATGAATCCGTGGTTGAGTTTTGGACGTATCCTTGTTATGAGAATATGTTATCTAAACTATTAGTTATTTAATCCCGCCAAACAGAGCCATTACCACCCAAGAGCTAATTTTTGGTTTTAGTATGTGTTAAACAATCGAAAAATACAAAATTATGAGGGAGGCCTTATTTAATATCCTTAATGCTTACTAACTACATTGGAGCACTGTACACAGCTGTCTTTGATGCTATGTTTGTGTGGATAAGATAATAACTATAATATGAATAAGTTCTGTAATGGATTCATCTGTCTATGATCTTTATCATATCCTAAACTCACAGTGAGAATATATACCGATGTGTCAGTGAACTGGCGTGCTGTGAACGTATCCAGGGTTTCTCTACATCTGTTTGTAACAGTTAAAACTCTTTATATAATAAAACGAGCACTGTTTGCGTAAGCGGTGATAACAATTACTTTAATCGAGGTTGCGAAATTAATATATACACCTGACCCGGTAAGTACATACATTTGTAGAAAAGGCAATTCATCCAGTAGAACGGTTTCGCCCTTATTGGGAACTCATCACGTACTTGCCAGTGTTTAGAGCTCCAGATTCCGAAGCAGACGTGTTCAGGTTCAAGTACTGTCCACGACTGATACTGGTTAGTAAGTGATGAATTCCCAATAAGGATGAAAGCGTTCTACTGGTTGAATTGCTTTTCTACACTATACAATTCTTGGTTTATACTGACAAATATATGTACTTAATGAGTCAGATTTTTATATCAAATTCGCAACCTTGATTAGAGTAATAGTTTACTTTTGTTTATTTATTTACAATGTGTATGTAGTTTATCTCTATAGTTAACTTAGTCTTTAATATGTGTAGCGTATTCGTTTTATATGAGACGTTTTTGTTGTATATTGGACCACCAAAGTTACTCCTATGCCTGACCAATCCTCACAGAATGACTTCCATACTGTAGACCCCTTCCTTTATATCGTCCATTTAACTTAATTTCCCTCTCATGCAATCTGTGTGGTCTACTTAGATCAAGAAATTTTTAAAATAAAAGCACAAAAATAGATATACCTCTTACCCCAAAGTTCAATAGAAGAAACGTGATAAAAAATCAAAATGTTGTTTATTTCACTAGACAGTCAGTCCGAAGTGTATCTGCACTATTATATGCAGATTTTAACCTGGAATTAACTTTTTCTAGCCGCAACGTTACCAATTTTCTCCCTTAGTCGGAGAATGCTGATAAGTTGTAATTTGCAGCCAGATTTTAACAAAGATCCATTTATACCTGACGATCTTGATAAGCTATCCCTGTTGTCCATCATAATGTAATTCACCAATAAATCCATTTTGGAGCATGTAGCACCAATGTTCTATGTGCTGCTGAATGCAATTTGCATTTACCGACAGGCGTACAAAATCAGCTTTTGATCGACGTTATTAACTATTTCGCAGAATAAAAATAACAACCATCAGGTTGGTGCTGCTGACCTCTTCTCAGACAGTTTTTTCTAATAATTTATTGTCAGATGGATAATTAGCGTCATCCGATATATATATATATTTATATATATATATACATATATATATATATATATATATATATATATATACTAAAAATACATCAGGCAGCAAAGGCAATCCAACCAGTAGACCAATTTCGTACCTATTACGAACTCTTCAGGTATTGTCCACAATTTTCCCCATTTCGAGTCCTGTACGTGGTAAATTCTGAATAGCACTTGAAGAGTTACCAATAAGGATGTAACCGGTGTACTTGATGAATCATATATTGTTTATTGCGGAGAACGAATATATATATGCAATTATGTAGTAGGTAGCGTGTACCTAGCAGAAGGAAAAACCAAAGTCAGCATGAAAGAAAGGTATAATCTCATGTACACATGCGTTTCGTGCTTACAAGCGACTTATCTGTAGAGGAGGGTACTACACAATATACCCACTATACATTTGGTTATGAAATGTTGGACAGATGGACATTACAGTCACCTACTTGAATGTTTACTTAAGCAGTATTGGAGTTAATTTCAGGTAATGTCACCGAAAATGAGATTTCTGAAACCAATATATATATATATATATATATATATATATATATATATATATATATATATATATATATATATATATATATATATATATATGTGTGTGTGTGTATGAGGGTATTACCAATAAAATCTTTTAAAAGGCAAATATGGCAAATAGGATTCTTTGGAAGCTTGAGATCACCAATCTCATTTTATTTATTCAGTCACGCAAGATAGCAAAACTAACGTCAATTCTATCTAATCGCGTGTTTCGACCTTCCATAATAAATATCAAAGGACCACATTATACGGTTATGGAAAATCAGATATGCGGTTTTCACCACTACTAATCTCGTGTACATTCTACTTGACTAAACATGTCAGCTGCCAAATTTGTATGTAAATACGAACTGGACCTTTTGCGAATTACGTCACATTTTTACAAGTTATATAAGTGATTTTTCATCTGTTTTGTTGCACAACTGATAACAGAAATAGGATTGGTGCTTATTTTCAGTTCGTAAACGTGGTTTTAAATTATTTTATCGTAATCTGTGCAATCAATAATCGTTCATTAAAATAAAAAATATTCCACGTTTTGCATCACGGATACATCTTTATTTGACAACTTAATAGCAGTTAGACTAATGTGGACTCAAGTAGAATCAACTAACGTTTAGTACAGAGCTTTAAATGTAATTCCAAAAATCATGGGATCTAAACGCTTCATGCTTTTCTGAGTTTTTTATCAAATCTATCAGACCAGCTTTCATTGCCTATTGTGAATTTGAACACAAAGATTTTATTAGCGGGCTCAGATCAGTTATCATAGTTTAGTTGTCTAGTCAATATAAGAAGTAATATTGCAATAATTAGTACGACAGATTAACAATTATGCAGGCCATTCATCCATGAGAACGTCCAAAAACAAACAAAGGAAATTCTTTTATTTACTATGATTTTTGTTTGCTGATTCAAATTAAGGATTATTATTATTATTATTATTATTATTATTATTATTATTATTATTATCATTATTATTATTATTAATGGTATTATTAATGTTATTGCTATTTTTAATACCATTATTATTATTTATATATTTGCGAGTTTGAACTAAACACCAATCCCATTGTATTTAACTAGTTGTTGAACAACATAGCAGAACGTGTGACTTGCGGTTGTTTTTCTATGTTGTTCGACATCTGGTTAAATACAATGGGATTTGTGTTTACTTCAAGCTCGCAAACTAGATTTAAGGAATTGTTAACACGAGCCGCGCAATCATTAATTATTTAGTTTTTTTATTATTATTATTATTATTAATTTTAATGTTATGATTATTAATATTATTATTATTGGTATTATTACTGTTTTGTAATAATAATATTGATATTTTTATTACTTTTATTATTTCTATTATTGTTATTATTATTATTATTATTATTATTATTATTACATATTGTTACATATTATTACTTTGTTACACATACTATTATAATTATTGATTTATACTACTATTAATAATCATTATTATTATTATTATTATTATTATTTGTGCCAAATTCTATTATAATTATTATTATTATTATTATTATTATTATTATTATTATCAACATTATTATTATTATTATTATTATTATTATTATTATTATTATTATTATTATTATTATTATTATTATTATTATTATTATTATTATTATTATTATTATTATTATTATTATTATTATTATTATTATTGCTATTGTTACTATTTTTACTATTATTATTAGCGGTAGTAGTAGAAGAAGAATTAGTATTGCTATTTTTATTGATATTATTATTATAATGGATATATTATTCGACATCCTCTTTGTTTTAAAAAAACAAACATTTTCCTGTCTGATCTTAGGGGACATTCAGTCCTTATGTGAATTTGATTATTATTATTATGTGATTTTGTGCAGGACATTTAAATCAATATTGCGATGTTGATATAAACACCCCGTCTCATTATATTCATACAGTTATCAGTATACACTAAGCATTGTATAATGTATAAGGGAAATTTTTTTCAGTAGACCAGTTTCATCTTTATTAAGCCCTTTTCACGTACTGTCCAAAATTTTCTCCGGTTCGAGCCCTGGCGGTGGCAATTTTCTGACAGCACGTGATGTGTGCCCAATTAAGTAGAAACCGGTCTACTGGATAAATTGCCCCTTATACATTATACAATGCTTTTTATATACTGAAAAATGTAGGTATATGATGGGATTTTTTCTTATATCAAGATCGCAACCTTGTTTGAAGTAATTATTATCACCGCCCACGCAGCCACGTTAGTTTAATTTTACAGGATTTTTTGTCTGAAATGTATTTAAATGTTATGACTAGCCAAAATTCTAACCAGCTTTATGTATAGTAAACACCTTATTAAATCTATGTCCAAGAGATGGCGTACTGAATAAAATGTCTCGTCATATAGGGCACGGAGGATTTTCAAAATTCACCATAAAAAAATAAAAATATATCATGTAGGCATGCACTGTGTGCTTACTAGTGACTTATGAGGAGTAGACGACACTGCGCTCCAAACACTATGTATTTGGTTGATAAACTGTGCAGTCGGAACGTGCAACAGATTCTTAAATGGAATTTTCTAGAATGTTTAATTTCACGATGTTTCTTTTTTTAATTAGTACCCATTTATTCTACTAATGTTAGTTTTTATTACAGCTAAACCACACGTGAAGCGATGATTAAAATAATGATCTCCTACAGCCACACAAACTCAGAAATAGCCGAACGCATATACAAATTACTGAACGGTCGATATTCGGTAAGATTTGATAGATTAAATGATGATAACATTGAGACTCAAAATTGAAGTTGAATTTTCTTGATGAAATTTGATTTCGTAATATTGTTCTGTTTGAGATATTTTTGCTTTCAGAATATTTTCCTATGCCTTCCACGGCCAAGCCTTTTTTCCTGGCAATATTTTTTGTTGTATGGCGAAGTTTTAAAATGTATAATAAGATTTGGCAGTTGAATTCCGATTTGACCCTTCCTATAATAATGATGAAAATTTCTGTTATAAGAGCTCCAAATGATGCGTTCTGACTACGCATTTAGAAAACTGAAACTAATGGATAAACTGACATCTCTAAAGTACTCCACATCGATTTGACTTCTGTCCATAAGCTTTTATAAATGAAATAGATAATTTATCAACTGTATTCATTAAACAGCAAAATCAGGTTGATTAATCTATCATTTTGTATGCAGTAAATGCGGTGTAAAATTCCAATCCATTTGTTTTGATGTCACTCAAATTCTTCACTTTTTAGGAAATATAACCTAATACAATGAAAGGTGATTTCGCGGTGTGATACAAAATACCATCGCTGAGTATGTGGCAAGTACGAAATAAATGCGTAAATGAACTTAACCTTTGTTTTCAAATTGAAATAAATTTGACCACTTGTGCTTAAGAAGCATGGCGAAGTATGCTTTCAGTAATACACCTGGCATAATCGCGATCCGAAAATAAATGATTTACGTTAGAAAGCTGAAAACGTTTTTTATTTGATCAAGCTCGATCACGCTCCTATTTTGTCAGCAACCGACTGCGCTGTATACTTGTAGTGGCGAATGATATATAAATAACATATATATATATATATATATATATATATATTCTTTAGTATTGGTTGTTGCGAACCTAGTAAAAAATTATTTCAAATAGGACCAGAAGCATATACCAAAGACAGTATAAACGGAAAGTATAAACTCGTGCACATTCCTTTCGTGCTTACTGGCGACTCATCAGTAGGAGTCAGTATTACGCTCTTACCCAGCATATACTTGAGTGAGGAGTGTGGGAAAATATGACGGTACACGAGATTATACTTTCCGCTCATGCTGTCTTTGGTTTATCCTGTCATATTTTTAACCAGCGCAGATTGACCTAAATCAAATAGGTACAATGAACTTCGGCCTGGAAAAATTAAGTATGACCAGCCACAAACAAGTTATACATATAGGAAACGGTTAATTAACCCAGATGGAGTCCATATGCTGATTACAATTATTGTTCGGAATCATTTCGTTGTATGGTGTCGAATCCTGCTTAGTAGTGCTCATGTTTTAAGCTTCCAGTATTGTCAGATTAGTCAAAATTGTCCTCGTATTTCGATAACAAATTTGTCTGACAGATAATTTTGTGTTTTGAAGAAATGCAATGAAAATCCGCAAGGAAGCTGTATTTTAGATTTTTACACTCCTTTTAGTCTACTTTTCTTTGTATATATTTTGTACAGAGTTATCGGAGCTCTTAGTTATGAGTATTTTTAAGTATATATTTCCAAATTTATTAGTTATAAATCCTTTTCATTTATTTATATTTACTAGTTTACAGGTTTTCTATGGTTACATGGTTGGAAAGCAGAATTTTTTTGGATTATTTAATGTTGTTAACAAACTTAAGGACGAATATCAAGCCTAGTACGTAAGTGACGTATAGATTGACTTCCTCTGGCTCTCTTTACCGCTATGGCGTGAGTTCAAAAGTCGGTGACAACCAATTTTTTTCTCTCAGCTGGTGCCAGAAAGACTTCTTCTAACTAATAAAATAAAAAGTGAAAACGCCTGGTGCCTCGAAGCTAGATGCCCCAGACATTTGATGCTCATGAGCTCTGGGTGGTATATTATAGAAGAGCAGGGAAAGGGAATTTAAACCTTCTACCGCCTGGTTGCCATTTCCAAAGATGGAATGTGTTTTAGGAGTTGTTCTTGTCAAGAATTAACATACTGCACGCGTTGACTGTTTAGAAGCCTAAGCACAACCTCGAGTAAAACGTTACATAATAATGTAAAGACCGCTTACACAATACTTCATATCATTTTCATGGTTATGCCGAATTTTATGTTCACAGAAATCAACGGCATTGCCTTTTCCATAAATATTTTCATTTTATTATCACGTTCCTCATTTTTTCTGTTATTTGTTCAGGTGTGGCTGGACAAGTTAGCACCAACAGAGAATTTACTAACCCCAACCCTGATAAAAGCCATAAACGATTGCGACGTGTTTTTGGCAATAATGTCAACCGCCTACATGCACGATGGTATGCCAAAGAAAGGTATTTTTATAAAATTTGTGTTACTATGTTTTTTTTATTTTTGAATACCACTTGCCTTCTTGCACGTTATCTTTTCCCTTGCTCATATGCCATTATTATTAACACCATTTATCCATATAATTCCTATATCCGACTTAAATCCATACACATTTCCAGTCTGGCAATTGACGAGACCCTGCTATTTATCCTGGCAACGACAGCTTTACCTTTTCCTGTACAATTAGTGTATAGTTATGCCATGTTTGGTGAAACCAAGGATTTAGGTTTACGGTGTATTTACCGATTTAAACTAAATGAACAGGAGTGATACGAGGGCAAGTGTGCCGGATGTGAAAGTAAATTCTGTGCAAGTGAAGGAAACTGGGCACTGGTACCATAAAATAATATTCTTCTGGCATATTTTAATTGTCAGCTTTCAGTGGCTGATCATCTAAGAGATCAGCAATCAGCATCTTAAACACACTTCTCCTTTTGGAATTGAAATTATAACCCAAAGGTATTTCATATTTATAAGGCAGTTCAAAATTTATTGATATTGATGATGATGATGATGATGATAATAATATTGATGGTAATGAGGATGATGATGATGATGATGATGATGATGATGATGATGATGATGATGATGATGATGATGATGGTAATAATGATGATGATGATGTTAATAATTTTGCTGATACTGTAATCGGATTATTTCGCACTGTTTAGGTGGTCTGCATCTTCTATTCGATATAAAACCTACATGCGTATGCGAAAGCTTCTACTCATGTGTTTATTAATATATGTTTGTAGTCGTCCGGAAATATTTCCGTCATTTTCCAAATAAAAGTTATAACGGTGGCAACTGTGCCCACTGCGATACGTAATGCATTACGAAGTCATCCGTTGTGCAGAAGATATTACTATTGATAAGAAATTAAGCGTTATAACTTAAAATAAACAGTAAACTCATCTTTTAGTAAGCAGCACAGCATAGCGAAACCACTGTAAGGTGTACATTCTGACGCATTTCTACCTTAAACTATCATTGATTGCGTGGTTGGAGGTAACAATTTTTTAAATCAAGTTTGCGAGCTTCAAGTAAACACCCATCTCATTGTATTAAACCAGTCATCGAACAACAATAAAACTACCGTAAGCTACATGTACTGACGCGTTTCGACATTGCATGATCATCATCAGAATACGACGGCAAACTGGCTGGCTAAATACAATGGGAATGGTGTTAACTTCAATCTAGCAAACTTGATTTAAAGAACTGTTAACACTACCCCCGCAATCAATGCTTGTTTAATTGTGTTATCGATATATATATGTGTCAAAACCTGCAAACAGTTAATGTTCGTGACTGCATAGAAATTGTGCAGCCGACACTTCCAGTCAAGTACAATGTATTCGAGACTACTAGAGATGAGAGCTGCATATATAATTTTGCTTTCCATATATATGCAGTGCGGTTTGATCCTCGCTAGTCAGTTTGTCGTCGTAATGTAATGATGATCGTGCAAATTCGAAACGCGTCAGTTTGTGTGACTGACAGTAGTTTTTCGTTTCTACCTTACTTCTTAATCCCCAGAGCATAATTGAAAACGCACTAATAGAATCAATGAGATATGTTTAAAATTGGTTCGATAAACCAAAATATAGTGTTCGCATCAATTATTCTCAAGTTAAGTATAGCATGTGTGGTCACTAGGATTGATATGCACATCCCATTGCGTAAAAGCATTTGGTAACGCCTTCTGTTTGATTAACATTGCATATTTTAATTTCAAAAATATGATCAAAAAATTAAAATCCGGTTTAGACGATAGCTTTGCTCTTTTGTGGGGCAGTATCACTGCTCTATTCATTGGGAATACATTCATGGAGGTGTAACGCATTATATATTTCATTATGTTGGCTCTATGGCATTATAATTCTCGTTGTAAAATTTAATTCAAATTATAATTCTACTTCATAAAGATAGGTCTCTTTCATTCTAACTATATTCGTAATGCATACACTTCTCAAAAACCGAT
Organism: Eudiplozoon nipponicum; assembly: GCA_029291075.1. Lineage (NCBI taxonomy): Eukaryota > Metazoa > Platyhelminthes > Monogenea > Mazocraeidea > Diplozoidae > Eudiplozoon > Eudiplozoon nipponicum. The sequence goes on from JAQBSW010000483.1 coordinate 25,652, forward strand.
TAATAAAGGATCAGCAAATCTAGGTCACGGTCTGTTTTGTCTAAAATCCATTTATTGATGGATTTGAAAACATGTTTATATATATATATATATTTTGTTTAAAAAATTAATTTTATTTAAATAGTGGCCTTTGGGAAACCATGTGTGATACCTTGGTATTGTGTATTATGATGACTCCAATATTGCGTCTGATGGTTGCTCCATCTCCAGTTTCATCTGTAATTTTCTCCATAGATTTATAGTATTTCCGTGTACAAGAGAATGTGGCCTTGAAATACTGATAGTTTTAAATATTATTTATGTTTCCCAGGTTTGCTTCTAGTGTATTTGATTAAAAAAATATATGCCAAGTTACTTCACTGCACGTGCTTAAATTAAACATTTTACGAGTCTATAATATTTATTGATTAGACGTTATTTTCAAATCATCCACGGACAAAACTATGGACTTTATTCCAGAATTATGTGCTTAAGAAGCGAATTTATAACAAACCAGATATTGTATGTTAAAGAAAAATAAATGGAAGCAACGGCTCTAGCGAGTCAATTGCATTAAAGTAATAAGAAATATAAAATGTTTAATAGTAATTATAATAAAACGTTTAATCAATTTTATAAGTAATCCACCGATAGATTTCAGGGTGAATTTAAATTCACCTTTAATATAATGACCAGTCGTAATGAACTGAACTTTGCACATAAATGAATTCTTGTAGAAAGAGATATTCTGTATATAGAATTCGTGGTTTAGTGAAGTATCAGAAACCAAAAAACATATTTAAGTTTAATTTAAAATCCCATTACTAACCAATATATAAAATGCCTAAGTTTATGTGTTTTACAATGTGAAACCATTTTTATACTTATCAAAAAATGGAGAACACCTGCAGACACAATTTTATAAACAGAGAGGTGAGAAATATCCATCATTGGTCATACAGAAAGTTAGCAAAATTTGAGGCTCATCTGATTTTTTATTGTTTAGCCCACTTCTCCTTACCTTTGATTACGTTAACTATGTGACATCTTCGCTTTAGTCTAGTTACTTGCTCTCCTGGATTTCAGCATAAGTTCAGATGTATATCGAAATGACAATCAAAATACTATTTTTTCGTGAACATTAGTTTCGTGCTTACTGGCATCTCATCAGTAGGAGCCGGTATTACGCCCTTTACCCACTATATACTTGGGCAAGGAAAGTGGGAAAATAGGACAGTACAATCTCCTGTACTAATGTTTAAACTTGTAGTAATGAAGCTAACTTCATATGAAGTCTTCGATAATGCGACTTTAAAAACTAACTCACTACATATAATAAATTTGCGAAGTTTGTAAAGGGTGCCAACATAATGGCTGTTGTGCCAGTACCTCATACCAACACTATCGTTGCCAAAAAATACATGGTACAACACTATGGTTACCGAGTCGGTGTACAGTACCAATATAATGGATTGCAATATTTGCAAAAGTTCACTTAAATTAAGAATTACAACTATTTATGAACACCCGTTACTCCAGAAAATCCATACACTCTGGCCTTAATCGATATCAGTTATCACATTTCGCGGTAATCATGACATCATTCAATTAAATATATAACTGTTCGATAATATTTGTTGTGGAAAACTAATATATATATATATATATATATATATATATATATGCAATTGTGTATTGGGTGTTGCGCGCCTAGTAACAAATTAGTTCAAATATGACCAGAAGGATGAACGGAAGACAGCATGAACGGAACGTTTAATCTCTAGGTGCGCAGCACCTAATTCGCAACGGTAACTAACCAAAACACGAGTCCAGGTTTATGTCACAGGAGGTTTTTCCAGTGAAACAAGGCAGCAATAACACGTTAGATCTCTCTGTTACGCATAATCTAAGTTGATTTTTGCGCAAAAGTTTTCTCTCGACATTCGTTTATTTCACCTTAAGCTGCCTATTGTTGCTCTTCTCAAATGATCTATTGTTAAAATGTTCAATTTTGTTCTACATCTTGCCTGCTTCATTTTATGAATCTTATTTTATGCTTTTTTTCGGTCTGTTTATCTGGCTGGCTGGATGAATGTTTGGCCCAACAAATGCCCGATTTTGCGCGTATTTACGTTTCCCAGAGGCGTTGTTCGCAATTAGAAAGAACAAGGCTATTGTATTTGTTCGCGCTGAAAAGTTTAAACCAACTGGATGGCTTCAGTTTATTCTCGGCGATGCCTTGTACTGCGACTTTACTGGAAAAAAACCCGCTGAAACTGAAGAGAACACTCTAAATTGGGCCATCAGGAATGCTGTAATTGTAAGTGAAAGTGATATATTTCTTCTGACTCAGAATACAACATTTCGATCCTTTCATTATTTTCTAGTTTCTTATGCTGACATTTTAGTTTCATTTGACAGATTGGGGATGCCAATCTCCTTTTCACCTTCTCAATGTTTACCGCGCTCATTTATCATTGATTTGTTAGTTCGAAGTGGTTTTGCCTTGAGCTAATTAATCCAAGATTCTGGTTTATTATTTATTCTATTTATACTTACTATTCAAGGCAATAGCTTATGGTATTTTTTTGACTGTTGATAGAACTCAGTTTATTATTTGCGATCAAGAATATTTTAACACATTTTGGAAGTATATAATTTATTAAAAATGATATTGTATTTAAAGATCAATTTTGTTGCTTTTCTCTCAGCTAGCGGAAAGTAATGATTTACTGCGGTCAGCATGTTTAATTGAGAACTCTTATATAAATATTTCATTGCAGTTCAAACTGGTTTAGTATTATATTTCTGTCTCATTCAATTGCGTTTCGAGAACAAGTTTTTCCAATATTTATGCAAGTAATTTCAACTTTAATTTCTAATGATTTCTTTAAACCTGGTCGGCACTAAATAATCTAACAAAGTATAGTTTAAATTAATTAATTAATTGTCAGGATTTTATCTGTCAAATCCCGGTCATGAGCTTCAATAACGTTTGTCAAATTTATGCACATATCGAGTCAGGTATACTATCAAGATCGAAAACCTGACTTAAGTAATATTCATCACTGCCCGCGCAACCAATGCATGTTTAATTATTTAATTTTAAAATTCAATCTTGTTTATTAGTCAGATTTTTCAAAAATTATATATCCTAACGGAATTTTTTTGATATTCTTCGTATTTCAAAGGACTATTATGACAGAGGTGTATTTAGATGGCCATAAATCGTTTGGCGCCTATTCTTCAATTATTTATTTATTTGATGTTATTTGAATTGAGATTTTTAACCTAAAATATTTATTAATTCAGGAAAGTAAAATAAAGGAACTGTTGACTTCACCAATATTGGTTTGGTCGTATATGCGGATTCCATCAGAATTAATTATAATTTTCTCTTCCAGTCGAGGCATAATTATCCCTAACTTTGTAGTCAGTATATTCATTTGTGTAGACAATATTTTGCTAAGTTATTCAATCCGTCAGAAGTCAATTTGTTCAGTACAGATGCGTTATTTTTAATCAAATTTTTATAGGACTTTGCTAGTATAAAGCATGTCCATTTATTAGAACAAAATACAAATATTTCATATCTCATTATCGCTGTAGCGGCTCTAAAGCTGCTTCCATCATTGTCCTGACTGTTTCATCTTGGAGCGATCTCGGCCGCAAATTTTGCTACTGCAACATCTTCTTAACTTTTGACATCCTACTCAAACGATCAATTGCGACAGCACGTGATCCATAGGGCATGTTGACGAAAATTCTGTTGTGCTCTACGTCCACCTTGTCCATATGATACGGACCATCATTGCCCGCCTGTAGTGCCATGGACACGACTTTCGCAACCATGACATAATCACCGATAATTAGGCGAGTGCGTGTAGGTCGTCTGACATAGGCTTGTCGTTGTGTGGTGCCTACATATTCAGTTAGCAGTTTTCGGCGCTCCTGAATATCTGCTATGGTGCAGCGCTCATGCGATCCTAGGATTATGCGTTCACCTGGAAGTTTAATATTCCCTTTATGGACCATGGCTGTCGGAGTGAATCTTCTAACTGTTTATACTGTAAATCGCGCGGCCCGGTCGACGAAATTTAATTTGTCTATCCAGGATCCCGAGTCCTTGTTGCACTAAAATCGCAATACCTCTTTCATCTTTCGGTTTTTTCGCTCAGCCGTCGCGCCGGTCAACGGGTGGTGAGTGGCTGCATGGGAATGTTTTATGTCAAGGTACTTGCACTAGTGAACAAATTCTCTCGATTCGAAATGTCCATCCTGGCCGGTAACAATAGATTGTAGTAAACCAAATCGACTTAATCAGTGCCCTTCTAAGCATTTTATAATCTTCCCTGTTGTGATTTTCTTCAGTGGTATAAACTCGATCCATATGATAAACTTTTCGACCCTGAAAAACGCATAGGCTATCCGTCCACGACCCATCGGCAGAGGACCTACCAGGTCAATATGCAGAAATTGGTTTCGTGCAGTGGCATTGAAAGCAATTGTGGTGATCATTACTCTTTTTTTGGTTTACAACGCTGACATTTTATGCACTGTTGACAATAGCTACGAATTTCTTTGGACATACTAGGCCAATAAAATCGCGACTGAAATGTCTCGATGAGGCGCCCGACGCTGGAATGTCTCAATGTTTCATGCCAGAAAGCCATCAATTTTGTTCGTGTAGACTCCGGCACAAAAAATGCACTGTCCGTTCTTCTTTTCGCACCAATAGGCCTCTTTTCAGAGTCATCGTTCTATATGGTACAGACACCGCTGTGCCGTTTTCGAACTGAATGACTATTTCCTGGCATGTGGCATCATTACCCTGTTCTTTAGAAAAATTTATGTGGTAAAATTCGCACAGCAGAATTTTTGCTGCCGTGTTCTCGACATCCGCTCAATGATGAATTGTAACATCGTATTCCTCGAGCTCTTCAATGGCTCGTTGTACTCGTTTCGTCTCAACACACAGTGACGACCAATGCACTAGGGCTTTATGATTGGTAAAGACTTCTATATGTCCACCGCTGACAAAATATCTAAACTTACGTTGTGCCCATTGTACGGTCAGTAGTTCCTTTTCTGGTATAGTTTTTCTCCGCCTTATTGTAAGTGCGACGTATATATTGCGCCGGACGTCCATCCGCTTGTAACAATGCGCCTATGACAATATCTGACGTCACTGTAACAATTGACATACTACCTACCTGGAAAGTCAAAATAGTTTCGTCTATTAATTTCTTTTTGAAAATAATAAATGCTTCTTGAGCCTCCTTCATCCAACAAAACGGTATCTTGGCACTAGTTAATAAATACAAGTGTTGTTGCGTAACCGTCATTCCTGTGAAATATGGTCTATAGAAATTCACTGTGCCAATGACCCGGCGCAAATATTTTCTATTAGTGATAAGCCGTGCATTCGTATCCAATAGCATAAATCCCTTTGCTGAGAATGGCTGGTCCAAGATTAGCACCTTCTGACATATCTGAATAATTTCTAGATTAAAATTGTAATCGCCATTCTACGGCTTTGGGCAACATCTTCTGCAATCAAATACATAATTGGTGTTCCGTAGTGGCCCATATAATAATGTCATCAACGTAAGTTGATGTCCAGATTAAGTCGGACATGAAAGAGTCCATCATTCTTTGTAAAACTTCCGGTGCGTTCTTAAGACCAAATGGTACTCGAGTGAATTCGAAACGACCTTGGGGTACCTGCAACGCTAACTTCCATCGGCCTTAGGACCGAACGTCAATTTGCCACAATCTCTGTTACAGTTCAAGCATGGAAAACCATTTGCCTCCAACTAGCTGTACGAACCGATTACACATAGCTGGTATGGGGTACGAGTCAAGTTTAATCACCGAGTTTAACTGCCGGAAATCAGCCGCCAGCGGGAGGAACCATCCATTACCGTAACCTAAACTATTGTAGCTCGAAAAACAGGTAGGGATGTTTAAAGAATGCCAGCCTCTATCATCTTATGTGTTGCTCGAGTCGTTGCTGCTAATTTCTTTAGAGGACCCATATGCGTTTGTTGGTTCATAACCTTCGTTTAATTCTAGCCATAGCTTAAAGCGATCCACCGTCGGCTGAAGACATTCATTGCAATGAGAGTGTTGGAAAGGCAGCTAGTTTCCTTTCGCACCGTAGGGCTTCATATCCAATTTATGGACTTCGGGCCTTTCGGTCTTGAGAGGTACATACGTTTATTTTTACAATTGATCGTCTTAACCCATTTTCTAATGAAATCTAGCCTAAATAAGGGCGTTTTGGTATTCGATACAACAAGTGACAAATAGTTGATATCATCATTTAGTACTAATTTTGTGCTCTATTCGTCCGCAGCCACCATCGACGTGCCTGATGCCTGATATAAATTTGTTCTCGTATCTTTTACGTTGTTTAACGGCCAACTAATTGGTAATAACTACAAATTGGTTCCCGTATCCAATTGCATAATTACTGGCCATCAATTGAAGCGTTATAAGAATTGAACTTTGATAAAAATCTTTACGTCTGGCAACGTTTCCCATACTTATTTTTCTTCGATGGCCATCTGCTTATGAACATATTTTAGGATGCTATGCTGGCTCCTTTCTCTTGATTTACAAAGGATATATGATTTGGGTGTGACTCAGACTATCAATATTGGTGAGATGAACTGGCCATTCTCTAGGAGAACTTTACTGATGCTGCCCTTTAGGCGATGTATTCTTCGCAGCTAGTGCCTTTATATTTCTTGAGCTTGCTTCCAAACCACTTGCTTCCGCCGTCCGTCACAGACTCGCGGATTGTTTGGCGAAGAATTCCAATAAGGTTTATCGCGTATTTCTTCAATATAACTTGTAACATTATCTTCCAGCCGAGATTTAATTACCCATAATTCCATCAGTCAATGTGTTCAATTGTGCGGAAATTACTCTTACTAAGTTTTTAAACCTGTCAGAATTTATTTTTCTCAACAAAAATGTCTTATTTTAGATCAATTATTTATCGGAGTTTGCTTTTATGAAGCGCGTTCATTTAGTAAAACGAAATATAAATATTTACTATTTCATATTCACTTCTGCGGCTCGGATTCTACTTCCATCATTGTCCTGACTGCTTCATCTTGATTCGTGCACTTACATGATGACCTTTTGCTGTATTGACTTCAGCTTTAGTTAGGACCATTGGAGTGTTCTCGGCCTCAAATTTGGCTACTGCCACAATAAACATAATTAAACACCAATTCACGTGGGCTTGAAATGCCGCCTTTATCCTACTTTTAATAAGCTACCCAACGTGGTAATAGTAGTTCTTTACACGTGCATGAAACTTACGCTTACCTCAAAGGTTAACTTGCATTCACAAAAAATTTCAGATAAAAGCCAATGACTCTTTTAAAATGATATAATGCATTTGCGATTATAAAAGAAATATTTGGCCTGAATTTCTAAAATCTGTTAATATTTAGTCTTCAAATATGCTTAAAAGAAATTTTGCATACGGCAGAATGTTTCACAACTAATATAACATTGTTGCCCACAAACGCTGTGGTATTCCGCTCAATATTTTTTGCTCACATTTCGGCTTCCAGTTTCAAGAGCATTTTATAGGTCAACCCATTGCAAGAACTTTATATTAGCAGCAAAAAAGTATTGGGAAATTACATAACTATATTTGACTTCTCATTCAATAAACGTGCGTCACTTATTTGTATTTTGCAGAAGTCTACAATTGAGAAGCTTTCAGCTAAAATAAATAACATGCAGAGTATATTCATCTAAGTGAAACTACAGGACTTCCATACACATTATGGACTCCTCTGTAAAAAAATTCATAATGCATGTGTGTGGTGTAAATTAATGTTTATTACATCAACAAAGTGATAAGAACAGTATTTTTTAATACAAACGTTGTCATCAGCGGAATTATAAAAGAAATATTAGTTTTTTTATAAGCAGGAGAGGAAAAAATATTAATATTATTATTATAATTTATTTTATCATTATTATTATTAGTAGTAATGTAATATATATTTACTAGTAGTAGTAGAGGCTGTGGTGGATGTTGTATTATTATTATTAGAAGTAGTAGTATTAGTAGTTGTGGTAGAAGTAGTAGTAGTAGTAGAAGTTGTTGTGGTGGTGGCATTAGAAGTTTTAGTTTTAGTAGTATTTGTTGTTTTGGTGGTGGTGATTGTAGTATTAATAATTGTACTTGTGGTAGTATTGGTAGTATGGTTATTAGTATCAATTGATGCAGTAGTCTTTATAGTAGAGGTAACAGCAATAGTAGCAGTAATAACATTCATATACAAATATATATATATATACATATATATATATATATATATATTCTTTTCGAATGTGGTCTTAATAAAATTCATAGTACCCTTACCACATTCAAAAAGACAAAGAAATTTCATCAGATACAAGAACCGTTACTTTCTTGTATTCTTATCCAGTGTCCGAAATTGGAAATATCTTCTTCCACATGGGAAAGGTACCATATATATATATATATATATATTATATATATATATATATATATATATATATATATATATATATATATATGTAACCTGGGTTTCCTGAAATGTAAAGAAGGGTAATGTCCATCAACCTTCAAATGATGGATTCGTCTTTTACAAACGAACTACACTCTAGTAGCTGGAACAGTTATGGTCAAATTCCACCTTCATTTTGGTTTACAGGCATATTACCGCATCAATTAGTTTACACTATCCACAAATTCGATTGAGATATTTTATTAATTTCTTGTGCTTTATATGTTACTATGCATTCGTTACTTAATCCTCGTATTGTTCAAAGCAGTTTTAATTTAATAACGTTTTCTTGACTTCATTTTTCGTTTATAATGCAGAAACTACAATTATCGTTATCAGCATCTCTGGAAAATAATTGCAAAGATGATTTGGAAGAACCAATAGAGGTATGAAACGTTTTTATAAATTGCACGACTTTCCAAAATTGACTATACATTGCTGAATATTGCCTCAAATGTTTAATGTCTCATACAATTTTTTCTGAACTTCAATGCTATTTTCTTCTGCAATACAGCATATTATATCTGTGTTATTGTAGAATGTAGGTGACTTAGAACTAAGGATAAACAAATGATATCTTCTTTGCATGGAAAATGCGGTTCAAAACTTACATCGCTTAATTGCACACCTTTATACTGATAGGAATTTGACGATAAAACAATGCCTTTAGTCTGTGGTACGCAGTTTAATTTACTCCTTTGAAAACATCATAAATTTTGTTTAGATTAATGAAACGTCATAAACCATAACAACTCTTTTCTTTAGATGACACAGTAGGGGGTTAAGCAAAATTTAATTAGATGGCCTTCATCTTTGAGCATACTATCTGCATATATGGTGAATTAATTTATGATAAATTATCGACTCTGGGTAGAAATTTGGCACTATGGTGTGTCGAAATACCTCAGTCTCCTCCAAAAATTATTTGGTGCGAAACTTGGAATTGCATACAATTCTCAAGTCTTTTAATGTCGATAAAGAAGGATAAGCCCATTAACTAGATGCTACAGGTTCGTTTACTACTTGTATCAATTTTAATTTTTACTGAAAATTGCTCACTTTGGTTGAAGCCGTTGTCTGGTAGATGGATTAGGTTATTTGGCGTATATAATGCTTAGTTTATATCAACAATTGTACAAATTAACCTGCATAATCTTTACCTGCATTTCTATACATACATATTAGTATATATATATATATATATATATATAGAGAGCAGGCATATATAGAAGTATAGGTATATATATCGTTGCAGTTTCAATATTTTTTTAAATGTAAGAACAAAACAATGTACTCCATGGAATAACATTTATTAATAAATCTTATTTCTACCAGTATCTACAGCCATTATTCCGGATTTGTTAATATATTCGTTCATTCAATCCCAACTGTGCATTTGTCGTAACCAATCCCCTCTCTGCTACGTCCCTCTTTGTTTAACGCAATTTAGACCACTCCTTTTGCTTAACGTCATGTGGTGTGTCATCGCTTTCATTGTAAGTGCGTCCGTAATTTGACGGGTGTGTCGTATTTTGCGGAACGTAGGCTATTTTTGAAGGCCTGTTAGTTATGTCTTTGTTCGAGTCCAATTTAATAACTTTTAAATTACTTGTACGTTTGTTGTATATACTGTTAGAAAGGTGATTTATTAATAAATATTATTCCACGGTAAGTTTTGTGTTCATATATATATATATATACATATATATATACATACATATATATATATATATATATACATATATTCTTTGGAATAAAGTGAGGCTTAATTAAATCATAAATTTTCAATGTGGAAAACAAGAAGAAAATTATTAGATGCGAGAACTGTTTCTTCTCATATTCTTTTCAAATATCTACAAATGAACATAGTCTTTCATAAATTTGAATGCGAGGAAAGAATAGGGAATAGAGAGAGTGAAATAAGGACCACGAATAATTACTTGCATCACCTCCAGTTCAAGCTCAATGCTTCTTCTGTTTGCATAAATCCGGCTGCAATTTCTTTATCCATAACGCTTTGTATGTGGTTAACTCCCTTAAGTTGATCGACATCTGCGCATCAACTTTTAAATCAAATGGTGAATACACGTCTGTAAATCTGCAACACATCATTGAAACCTCATACGTGTTTTCTCCAGACGTAGCATTCAAGATAATTTCTAAATGCATTGACAGAAGAGGGTTAGCCACATACGAAGCTTTATGGATAAGCAAACTGCAGCCGGATATATGCAGGCATTGAATTTGAACTAGAGATGATGCACGAAATTGATTGGTTGTTCCCTTATTTCACACTCTCTCTATGTTTAAATTTTTCATCTTGTTTTGTCTTTCAAATTATGTATAAAGAGATGTTCGTTTGTAGATACTTGAGAAGAGTATAAGAAAGTAACAGTTCTTGTATCTGATAACATTTCCTTATATATATATATATAAGCATATATATATATATATATATATATATATATCTTGATGTGTAATCATCGATTCTATTTGTTTTGGGTACATTTATTTAATCACCTATGCATATTTATTTACTTCGTTGTGCTAAATATTCTTCATCAAGCTACTCCTATTTAATTTTATTACCCGATAGTTATTTATATTTTTGCATTATCTGCTCTTGTACCAATTTGCGTGATATTCTATTAGTTACATACGCATTCAGTAACCGCGAACCAGCTACGTCATACAGAGGAAGCTTTGTAAATATATCTTTAATGAACAATTCGAGGAACTCAAAAAGCAATTTAAACTGGACGTCATAAGTAGAATTTCGTGTAGCTACTAAGAAGTAGCGCCACCAGTCACCTCACTCCAAACTTTATTTAGAGTAATGAAATTTGTCTCAGTATTTATTGTTCAACAATGGCGAAACTCACCGGAATATCAGAACCTTTTTTACGTGAGAAACCGATTTTAAAATAAATATAAGGAATATTCGTGATAATATGCCCACAAAATATCAGGCCGAAAAAATATTATGATTTTAAAATTCAAATATTCATCCTTTACGGGTGATTTGGATTACAATTACGAAAGGTACCCTAGTAAGTATCCTTCATATTAATATTTTGTTTCAGTGGTAGCCGATTTCTTTTAGTTTGACACTCGAAAATAGTAAATCGTCTTATTCCTTGAATAATATTAGATAATCGATAGTGCGAGATTAAATTGCTCAAGCAGAGTTAACGTCAACTTAGCCAAATTATTATAAATTTGTGTATGAATATGTGTATGTACGTCTGCTTTTATATATGTGCGCATGAGTGTATGTATTTATGTACGTAAATATATATATATATATATATATATATATATAAATATATATATATAGGTATGTATGTATGTATGCATGTATGTATGTATGTATGTATGTATGTATGTATGTATGTATGTATGTATGTATGTATGTATGTATGTATGTATGTATGTATGTATATGTATGTATGTATGTATGTATGTATGTATGTATGTATGTATGTATGTATGTATGTATGTATGCATGTATGTATGTATATGTATGTATGTATGTATGTATGTATGTATGTATGTATGTATGTATGTATGTATGTATGTATGCATGTATGTGTGTATGTATGTATGTATGTATGTATGTATGTATGTATGTATGTATGTATGTATGTATGTATGTATGTATGTATGTATGTATGTATGTATGTATGTATGTATGCATGCATGCATGCATGTATGTATGTATGTATGTGTGTGTATGTATGTATTTATGTATAATCATATGAATTTGTGTGTTTGAAAGTACGCGTTTATGTATGTATTTGTTTAGGTATGGACGCATATATTTATGTATGTATTTATGTATATGTATACATGTATGAATATCTGTATTTATTTATGAATGCATGTGTGTATATACATATGTGTATATATAAGTATGCGTGTATGTACGTATGTTTTTCTGCTTGTATGTTTGTATTTATGCATCGATGTATGTTTGTAAATGTATATGTGCATATATGTAAGTTTTTATGTATGTATGAATGCATGAATACATCTATGTATGCCTGTATACATATATTTATGCGTGTTCGTATGTACGTTTGAGGTATGTATGTATGTATGTATGTATGTGTATTTTATGCATTTTTATATGTATGTATATTTGTATTTATTTATGTATGTATTTTGTAAGTATATATGTTTGCATGTATGCAAGTTTGTGTTTGTATACTTATGTTTGTATGTTGACATATATGTACTTGTGTGCTTACTCGGATGTGTGTAATTATGTATGTATCTGTGTATACGTTTGTATATGTATCTTCGCAAATAGTGGTGTTTCTAAATGTTTTCATGCATTCATCCATGTATGGGTATATAATTGTAGATTTGTTTTTATTTCTTTCGCAAAACTAATAAATATATTTCTTGAATGGTTCGCTGTGCGAGCGATTTTCGTTCGCGGGTTTGCGCTTTGCAATATCAGTTTCGTATAGATCCGATTGATCCCCATTTCTGTTTATGCATCGAGTTTGTCTTTTTATTGGCTGGGTGTGGATTCGTCCCTTAATTTCGATGGCTTCAATATCGTTCATACGAAAGATTGGAAATGAGGTACGATCCAATCTTCATTGATTGGCTACGTTTCGAAACGGCCATTCTCGTTCCATCATCAGGCCTCTAATCACACACACAGTGGAAATGCACACAAAAGCAGATTTAAGCGAATGTGCTATTGTGAGAATTTTGACTGCGTGTGTGATAAGATGCTTGATAATGGAATGAAAATTGCCGTCAACAAGAAAAGTATGTCTAATCAGCCTCAACAGTAGGTATAATCTCATGTTCATGTGCGTTTTGTGTGTACTGGAGACTCATCTATCAGACCCGGCACAATGCCCAATACCCGCTATATAATTTCTTCCTGAAATGTAGGATGGTTGGACGGTACAAACATCCTTACGTCTGTGCATTATAGTAGTAATGGTGTCAACTTCATATAATTTCGTTAACAGTCATCAATTTCAAATAACTATATATAATATATGCCAGACCTAAAATTGTCAAGCACCTTGGATTGAGCGCTAGGCTAACTTTTAACCAAATTTAGAATAGGAGTAAACTCTAAACACCTACAACTTTACCACAGCCTTATAGTCTGACCTCCATCACATATATTAGTAGTCAGGACAGCGTTCATTGAAAAATACAATAGATATATAATTTATGCTGCGGAACTTCAGTATGTACGCAATTGTGTATTAGGTATTACGTTCCAAATAAAAGATCTGTTCAAGTAGGACCATTAGGAAATTCCAAAGTCCCCATGAACATTCTGTGCAAACTTATGAAAAAATGTGTCTCATGCTTAGTGGCGACTCATCAATGATATCCGGCACTACTCCAAAACTACACATTTTATGTCGTCTAGTAATGTGGGGTAGGCGAATGGTGCAATTTTCTAAGGCTATATTTCACCAAAAGAAATAAAATTGACCAATTATGAGCACCTAATACCGTAGTAAATTTTATACTCTGACCCAAATGAAATTACCTAGTAATCATGATATCATTTAACGAAAAAATTAATAGTTAGCTATTATTTATTATTCATTGTGCCAGCTCCGACTGAAGAGTCGCCAGGAAGCAGGTAAATTATGCATACATGATGCAATACTCTTTGTTCATGCTGAATTTGGTATATCCTTCTGCTCTTATTTGAACTAATTTCTTACTGGGTACGCAGTATGAAATACATAATTGCATATATATTAGTTCACCGCAGCATAGTATATAAATCTATTATAGTTTTTATTGATTATTGCCATTATTACCATAAATTGTGAAAATGAGTATTTTAAAATAGAAGATTTTATAATTGTTTTTATTTTTTATTCTTTATTTGGAATGCGAACCTTATATAAAAATATTTCTCAGATACAAGAACCGTTTTTTTCTTATATTCTTCTCAAGTATGTACAAATGAACATCCCTTTATATATAAATTAAAAGGCCAAACAAATTTTAAAAATTTAATTTTGGACAGAGTGTGAAATAAGGTAACAAATATTCAATTTCATGCATCTCCTATAGTGATGGGCTCAGTTCCCGAACGTGCTTCTTTTGCTTGCACAAATTCGGCTACAGTTTTTTGTGTGGCTAACTCCTTTATGTTATTAAATTTAGTAATTATATTAAATGCAACGTTTGAAGAACATGAGTTTTCATAGATTTGTTGCGCAATTGCATGCGTGTATTCACCATTTGATTTAAAACAGGCGTTTAAATTGCAATATTATCTCACTCAAGTAATTAACCGTCTGGTCGATCGGCCCATGTAAGTTGGTCGACAACTCGCAAATATGTATTGTTGAATAATATTTGATATCACCATTAACGGCTGTTTCTATATTAATTGGGTTTTAAGGTAAATATGTTACCTCAAACGATACTTAATTTAGCTGCATTAAATGTGTGTATCAATGCCGTTTCAACTTTCTATTGTGCTATGAAGGAAATTGCATCGCGCTTATATTGGATGTGTAGGTAAGATGCTTTCTTTTCTGGTCCGAAATACGTCTGCTTCAGCTAACTTCCCCTTTTGGTAATTGACTCAATTAATTGTCTATTATAGCCATTAGACATTAAGTCATTTATTTTTTTTTTAAATTCGTGGCCTTTGGAATCTAAAATAACCAACCAATCTATTCTAGAAAAACACCTGCAAATTGTTGATAATTTATATTGAAAAGGCACGAAACTGCTGTAAGGCAAATACTGTGTAGACCAGGTTGGTTTATATGTAGTATTTGCTTAATTTACCATTAATATCTTTCTTTTGCAGTACATCTAAAAAAAGGCAGACTATCATCTTAATTTAACAATAATTGATTGCGCGGGTGGTTGTAACAATGCTTTAAATCAAGTTTGCGAGCTTGAAGTAAACACCAACCCCATTGTATTTAACCAGTCTTCGAACAACATAACAAAACTACCGCCAGTCGCAACGCACTGACTATCATCTTTCCTGTGATCTGACGTGAAGCTGATATTATTACGCGCCTTTTTGAAACTTTGCAGCATGTTATGTGCTTGCGACCTGTTTTTAATGGAAACCTTCTAAATCATAATGTTTCGAAAGACACAAACTATAGCCTATAAGATTATTTGCCGAAGATGTAGGATTACTAGGCTTTACAGCTTTTCTTAGGACAGTTTCTTACATTTACAACAAAACTGTAGCACTCTATGTATTAATCTATTAAATATCTCGTGTGAAATTGTGCTAAGTAAGCAGGCGTGTTAGACACTTTGAGCTCAATTATAAACGGTTGGCTATGTTTTCAAGAGTATATAGTGATATGGATTGTTAGTGACAAAAATAAGCTTTATTTACATCTTCTTAATAGATTTGAGAGTCACTTTTATTTGTGGTCATTCGATTTTTGAATATATTATGCTTTTCTTAATAAAGCAACAGGTTGTAGTTTCCATATTTAGTTCCACCACCTCTTTTTAAAATTCATGTGAACAATTTGCTTGCGTTATTTTGTAAGTGTATCCGTATCTTCATTAAATTACTGGTTAAAATGAACTTGTATTATATTTTGTAAACAAATTTTTGTGATATTTTCCTGTGCATAACTCTTGGCATTTTACTTTTTTCTGATAGTTTAAGACCATTAACGAATTTCTGGCAAGTCGAGGCTTTGCATAAACATGAAGTATTTCTACTTAGTTAATCAAGTTGCTTAGATAAAAGCTTGCAAACAGTGCCACACTGAGTAATCGCCAAAATTTTTTGTTGTGTAAACTGAGTGAGCATTGCCTTAATTTTGAGAACTATTACGTGTGCTAAGTCCAAGTTCGTGATTGCATAGAAACTATGCAGTCGAAATTTCCAGTCAAGTACAATGTATGCGAGACTAATAGAGGTGAAAGCCGCATATCCAATTTTGTTTTCCATATATATGTATTGAGCTTTTATCATCGCTAGTCAGTTTGCCGTCGTACTCTTCTGATGATCATAGAAGTTCAAAATGCGTCACTGCGTGCGACTGGCGGTAATTTTGCTATGTTGTGAGACGACTGGTTAAATACAATGGGATTGGTGTTTACTTCAAGCTCACAAACCTGATTTAAATAAGTGTTATCGCCACACGGGCAATCAATGGTTGTTTTATTGTACTACTTGTTTAGTTTATGAACCTTAATTAATCTACTCTGCCAAAATAAGACTATTTTGGTTCGCGATGGATAAAATTTATTATTTATCAACCATGTTTGGATTCGTTTTACTACAAAACGCGAGGGATTTTGATTGCGCCGTTTCTCCTTGGACGGGAACGCGCAGTCTTCCATCTTCACGCCCATATCGATACCTTGCTTAACGCGGACACCTGATCAACAAAAACCAGCGCACGACTCAAATCTATTACCTCGTTATGGTAATGTGCGCTATTAATCAAATTGTTTGGCAGCAGGGCGAGGATATATGACGAGAGTGCGAGCTCCCTCGTGTGTTGATATAGGCTATTTTACTAATTTCCTTCTATATTTTAAGACTTTTTAGACAATATATTGTACTTCAACAAACCTTTATATTCGCTTTTCGTTTATTGATTTGTAATATCATCTTAGTTTTGATAGTTTTGCTGATATTATTAGTTCTGCTCACTGCTTGATAAATTACTTTCTTGCAGGAACCACAAGGTCTACTGCCCTGTGGGTTAATATTTCTTATTTACTTGTAACCTATGTATCAAGCTAAATTTATAGATTAGTATTCTCATGAACTGATAAAGTATTGCTCACTCATGGAAGACATATCTTAAATGTATTCGCAACAGTATTTCATGTATATCAGGTATGTTTAGATGTGCTATTGGTTAAACGGACACACGCAGGCTATACAGGACACACCACAGCTTACATTTATAAGCATACATCTAATTTGATGAAATTTAGGTACTTTGTCTGTTTAGAGCAGCGAATTTGATGTTCGGATGGAATAATAAGAGCGTATCTGGACGAGGACAGCCGTCATAAGACTCAAAATCATGCTTGGATGAGTATTTATTAGGTGTTGCGAACCAAGTAACAAATTAGTTCAGTTATGACCAGAAGGATAAACCAAAGTCGGAAAGTATAATCTCATGCACAATCGTTTCGTGCTTACTGGCGACTCATCAGTTGGAGTCGGTATTACGCCATTTAACCACTATATATTTGGGTGAGGAATGTAGGAAAATAGGACGATACAATCTTCTAAAAATGACCATTCCTGGAGTACCTGGGTATCGATCCTAGTACCTCTCGCATGCTAAGCGAGCGCTCTACAACCTCAGTTAGTACCCAAAAAATGACCATTCCTGGAGTACCTGGGTATCGATCCCAGTACCTCTTGCATGCTAAGCGAGCGCTCTACCATTTGAGCTAGTACCCCAAAAATTACCATTCCTGGAGTACCTGGGTATCGATCCCAGTACCTCTCGAATGCACAGCGAGCGCTCTACCATTTGAGCTAGTACTCCACATTCCTCACCCAGATATATAGTGGTTAAAGGGCGTAGTACCGGCTCCTACTGATGAGTCGCCAGTAATCATGAAACGAATGTGCATGAGATTATACTTTCCGTTCATGCTGTCTTTGGTTTATCCTTCTGCTCACAACTGAACTAATTTGTTACTAGATTCGCAACACCTAATACACACTAGCATATATATTCGTTCTCCGCAATAAACAGTATTTAAATGCTTGGATGAGCTTAAAGGAAAAAATAAATTGCAAAACTGGATTAATCTAAATTACCTGATCTGCGTTTTGACTAACAAAGGCTAAATTCTAGATGTTTTGCTACTTAAATATATTTCGGCGGTCATAGTCAGCCGCCTCCTTCAGTTGAATCATAATCACAGGTTTTACAAAACCAACTATTGAAGCAAGCGGGAAATTTACTTTGGCCATATCATTTATACTTCAGACTGGCCTTTCACTAGATAGTTGCGCGCATATCCATAACTGTTAAGATCATCCATGAGTGTCAGAGTACTATTCTAACGGAAATCTGACAACCGCATATTTCAGAACTTGCATTCCATGTTTTGCATCTTTTAATTTCTATATTTCTTCCAGAAATTTCGGTTTGCACTTTCCGAAGCCGTTGCTCGAGCTTTAAACTTATTACTATACAACCGTCACTCTATTTCAAATTAATTCCGGAGTTCCGTTTTACTGCGCAATAACAGATAGTGTTAAATATGTAGCGACAGAATGAGATCAAGCAAACCAAATGCGAACAGGATTTTCGGGTTCCGGCAGCAACTTTGACACTGATTGGTAGATTGATTACGTAAAGCAGACCTCTGAATCCAAACCATATAATTGGGAATGGGAGACTTAGCATACTTATGCAACCCACACATAGCCACGATGGCGAAGATCACACTTTAAAACGTATACAATTCCGCTTTTAGAGATCCATTTCCGATATCGCCTGGCTTTATAATCTATTTGGCCAATTTTGTGTTTTTATTGAAATTAATGTATCTTGTATCTTTAGGTTGTTTATGTAAGCCATCTCATCTACGCCTGTTGCAATAGTTCCCACGCAATCGCTCTTTTATCCTCAATAGCTTCTCATTTTCAGGTGTGTTTTCGTGGTTACCTGGCAAAAAAGCATTGATTTTTTGCTAGTTTGATGTTATTTATGATGCTTCGCATTAACTGACATTAGCAGTAACAAATAGATCACGCTGTGTTCGACCTGTATTCAGCTTATTTTTTAATTGATTATGTTAACTTATGTTGACAAAGGCGTTTAATCAAAATTGTTTCGCTGACTTTGAACAATTCATGATCAACATATGGCGAATCAACTACCTTACTTCCTTCACGTCATCAATTTTGTTTTTTTTTCAATTTCATGCTGTGTATGTTGTAGTTTGCAGTCTAGGTTTGCTGTAAATACAATAAAGTATAATTTAAATACGATAAGACAAGGATAGGTTTTTTGGATTAATGCATGATAGAATAGAACTGTAGCCCTCTTTCAAACCTCTTGTTTAATTTTACTCGAAACAGCTTTTTTTGTTCTCAACATCATAGTTATATCTGACGTGTAATGTAATTTGAAATTAGCCTAGCAAAATGTTATAAAAAAACTGTTTCATTTTCATTCGCTAATTCCTGTGCCAATCTGGTTTTGAACTATTGCACTTATACTATTCTGTTCGGATATACTTATTTGAAGTAAGACATTCCTTTGTCGGTTAGTTTCATATCACAGTTTTTATTTGAATAAATAGTTTCTATCTATACTTGCTTTCATTCATCCTTCAAAATTTATTTGAAAACATTATACGTACTTTCTTGTTAATTATTCCATAGCCTAACTAGCCAACTAAGTTAATTTACAAATCGCCGAAGGCTATGGCAAATATTTTTCCATAAACAAATTTCAGCTTTAATGAGATTACAACGCGTTAATTCATTATAATAAGCTACCACATATTAACCACCTTAGTAACACATATGTCTAATCCTGAGAATTAAATACTTTTTGTTGCGGAGAACTAATATATATGCAAGTATGTATTAAGTGTTGCGAACCTAGTAACAAATTAGTTCAGTTGTGACCAGAAGGATAAACCAAAGGCAGCATGAACGGAAAGTATAATCTCATGCACATTCGTTTCGTGCTTACTGGCGACTCATCAGTAGGAGCCGGTATTACGCCCTTTAACCACTATATATTTGGTAAAGAATGTGGGATAATAGGACGGTACAATCTCCTAGACGAATGTGTAAACCTGCAATAGTGAAGCTAACATCATATAGTCTACGACAATGCGACTTCAACGCTAACTCACACTATATAATATATATACCGAGTCTGTAAAGGATACTAACACTATGGCTATTGTGTTAGTAACCGATACCAACATTATTGTACTGAAAAGGTACATGGTACTAACATAATGGTTTCCGAGTCGGAACATGGTACCAAACTGATGGATATCAATTTATACTATAGTTCACCGAAATTGAGAATTACAACAATTTCTGAACACCTGTTACTCCAGTAAATCCATACACTCTGGCCTTGATCGATATCAGTTATCACATTTCGCGGTAAGCATGACATCATTTAATTCAATATATTACAGTTAAATACTGTTTGTTGCGAAGAGCTAATATATATGCAAGTATGTATTAGGTGTTTCGAACCTAGTAACAAATTAGTTCAGTTGTGACCAGAAGGATAAACCAAAGGCAGCATGAACGGAAAGTATAATCTCATGCACATTCGTTTCGTGCTTACTGGCGACTCATCAGTAGGAGCCGGTATTACGCCCTTTAACCACTATATATTTGGTAGAAGAATGTGGAATAATAGGACGGTACAATCTCCTAGACGAATGTGTAAACCTGCAATAGTGAAGCTAACATCATCTAAAGTCTACGACAATGCGACTTCAACGCTAACTCACACTATATAATATATATACCGAGTCTGTAAATTATACGAACACTATGGCTATATTGTTAGTTACCGATACCAACATTATTGTACCGAAAAGGTACATGTACTAACACTATGGTATCCGAGTCGGAACATGGTACCAATACGATGGATATCAATTTATGCTAAAGTGCACCGAAATTGAGAATTAAAACAATTTCTGCACAGCTGTTACTCCAGTAAATCCATAAAATCAAGCCTTGATCGATATCAGTTATCACATTTCGCAGTAAGCATGACATCATTTAATTCAATATATTAACAGTTAAATACTGTTTGTTGCGGAGACCTAATATATATGCAAGTATGTATTAGGTGTTGCGAACCTAGTAACAAATTAGTTCAGTTGTGACCAGAAGGATAAACCAAAGGCAGCATGAACGGAAAGTATAATCTCATGCACATTCGTTTCGTGCTTACTGGCGACTCATCAGTAGGAGCCGGTATTACGCCCTTTAACCACTATATATTTTGGTAAAGAATGTGGGATAATAGGACGGTACAATCTCCTAGACGAATGTGTAAACCTGCGGTAGTGAAGCTACCACCATGTAGTCTACGACAATGCGACTTCAACGCTAACTCACACTATATAATATATATACCGAGTCTGTAAAGGATACTAACACTATGGCTATATTGTTAGTTACCGATACCAACATTATTGTACCGAAAAGGTACATCGTACTAACACTATGGTTTCCGAGTCGGAACAATACCAACCTGATGATTCCCATGCTAAGCACCCAATTGATGAGATTATACTTTCCGCATGCTCCGTTGGTCATCACTCTGGCCAACTAACTATCGTTACTAGGTTCGCAAAACCTAATACATACTTGCATATATATTAGTTCTCCGCAACAAACAGTATTTAACTGTAATATATTGAATTGAATGATGTCATGCTTACCGCGAAATGTGATAACTGATATCGATGAAGGCCAGAGTGTATGGATTTAACTGGAGTAACAGGTGTTCGGAAATTGTTGTAATTCTCAATTTCGGTGAACTATAGCATAAATTGATATCCATCAGGTTGGTATCATGTACCGACTCGGAAACCATAGTGTTAGTATCCAGGTACCTCATCGAGTACAAAAAAGTTGGTATCGGTTACTAACACAATAGCCATAGTGTTAGTATCCTTTACAGACTCGGTATATATATTATATAGTGTGAGTTAGCGTTGAAGTCGCATTGTCGTAGACTTTAGATGATGTTAGCTTCACTATTGCAGGTTTACACATTCGTCTAGGAGATTGTACCGTCCTATTATCCCACATTCTTCTACCAAATATATAGTGGTTAAAGGGCGTAATACCGGCTCCTACTGATGAGTCGCCAGTAAGCACGAAACGAATGTGCATGAGATTATACTTTCCGTTCATGCTGCCTTTGGTTTATCCTTCTGGTCACAATTGAATCAGTACAAGCGGAAGAAGATGCAGATTGTTAGGCAAGTGGAAAATACCTCGTTCATTAATAAATGTTTAAAATTTAATGTTATACCGAAATGTTTTAGGTTTAAACTTTCATTCGTTTTGGATAAAGTAGGAAATACTCTTAAGCATGAGCTTTGTCTACATTTAATAAAAATATCGATTAATAAACTAAACAAACGTAAATTTGAACTGATTAGAGAGAAGACAAAAATAAGATACATATTACTCGCGAGATTACGTATGTTGGATTTCAAACACATTGAATATTTCACAGACAAAACGAGGGATAATGAAATTTTTTTAAATTAGACAAAGGCATGAAAAAGAAAACTAGCAAAATTGGGAATTAATTGCCCTTTAAGAAATAAGAGAATTGATGGGGTCATGTCCAAACGTTTAGTTAATTTATCGAATAGGGATCTCAAGGAAGACCAAAAACAAATTCTTAATCTTGGACTTAATACTGCGATCCCTATTGATTACGTACCTAGAAATGAGATAATAACAGAAACAGTAAAGATTGCCCAGTTTCTCCCAGACAAAGGTAAGACTAGGTTTGAATTGGATGTGTCCAAAGCGGTGTTAGAGCATAAAGCGGTGAGATGCAAGCAGAGTTATGATCTAAAACGCTTAAGAGCAGAATTATTATCCAATAAAGTAATATGCCTTAAGGCGGATAAAGGTGGTGCAACGGTACTTATGAACCGGTCAGTTTATGAATTGAAAGTGTATGAACAATTAAATAATTTCGAGGTTTATAATAAAATAAATAAAGATTCATCTGATAAGTTACAAGGACAAGTTCAGACTATAATTAATAGAATGATTGAGTCAAAGGAATTAGAAGCAGGACTTGGGAATTCATTAATACAACGTGACACAGTCCCTCCGAGAATTTATGGTCTAGTGAAGATTCATAAACAGGGGAATCCACTTAGATTAATCGTTAATGTACAAAACTCACCAACGTATAGATTGTCTAAATTTCTATGCAACAGAATTAGAAAATATACTTAATTCTTAGATTATACTTTGAAGAATACATATAATTTTATTGACATTATTAGTAGATATAATTTGAATGATAATGATAGAATGGCTAGCCTGGACGTTGTATCGATGTATACTAATGTCCCGGTACAAGCAGCATTAGAAAGTGTGAAGCGTTGTTTAACAGAGTTCCCAGAGATAATAGAAGGTAGTAAAATGATGTTAAGTAGTATTATGGAAATCTTTAATATTTGTATGTCCTCCACCTACTTTAGGTTCAGAAATGAATTTTATAAACAAGTTAAAGGTGTCCCTATGGGACAACCACTATCAGTCCCGGTTGCTAATATTTTTATGCACTATTTTGAAAAAAATCTGTTGTTAAAATCTCCTCTCAGGCCAAACTTGTATGTAAGATTCCTGGATGATATGTTTATAATTTGGAATCATGGTGATAATGAGTTAAATAAATTCCTCGAATTAGCCAACCAATTAGGTGAATTAAAGTTTACATTGGAAATAGAGAATAATGATGAATTATCCTTTTTGGATGTGAGAATAAAACGGAATGGTTCCAGATTGGAAAGAGATATTTTTAGAAAAGAGACTTATTCAGGACTTCTTCTTAATTTCTTATCAGGAGACAATAGCTAAAAATTTCTTTGGCATGTTAGGCCAATACAATCGCGACTGCAATGTCTTAATGTGGCGCTCGGCGCCGGGATTTCCCAACGTCTCATGCCAAAAGTTAATCAATTATGTTCGTATGGTCTTCAACACAAACCATTGCATTGTTTTTTTCTGCTATTGTAATCATTGTGTTGTGTTGCCTGAGGATGGTGCTGGAAAGTAGGCACCGAAACGTCGCCAGTAAACAAAGATGTGATAGGACAGCATTTCTATTGGGACCAACCAAAACTCAACCCGATCATAGACAAAACAAAATTGGAAATTGCTATCAATCGAATCTTTGTGTAACTGCCCGTGTACAGCTATTACCCACGTACGCAAAACTATTTCAAAAAATACTTGAGTATCAATTATGATGCAACAGTCATCACACTTATGAATCAGTACAAAAGGAAGAAGATGCAGATTGTCAGGCAAGTGGAAAATACCTCGTTCATTAATAAATGTTTAAAATTTAATGTTATACCGAAATGTTTTAGGTTTAAACTTTCATTCGTTTTGGATAAAGTAGGAAATACTCTTAAGCATGAGCTTTGTCTACATTTAATAAAAATATCGATTAATAAACTAAACAAACGTAAATTTGAACTGATTAGAGAGAAGACAAAAATAAGATACATATTACTCGCGAGATTACGTATGTTGGATTTCAAACACATTGAATATTTCACAGACAAAACGAGGGATAATGAAATTTTTTAAATTAGACAAAGGCATGAAAAAGAAAACTAGCAAAATTGGGAATTAATTGCCCTTTGAGAAATAAGAGAATTGATGGGGTCATGTCCAAACGTTTAGTTAATTTATCGAATATGGATCTCAAGGAAGACCAAAAACAAATTCTTAATCTTGGACTTAATACTGCGATCCCTATTGATTACGTACCTAGGAATGAGATAATTACAGAAACAGTAAAGATTGCCCAGTTTCTCCCAGACAAAGATAAGACTAGGTTTGAATTGGATGTGTCCAAAGCGGTGTTAGAGCATAAAGAGGTGAGATGCAAGCAGAGTTATGATCTAAAACGCTTAAGAGCAGAATTATTATCCAATGAAGTAATATGCCTTAAGGCGGATAAAGGTGGTGCAACGGTACTTATGAACCGGTCAGATTATGAATTGAAAGTGTATGAACAATTAAATAATTTCGAGGTTTATAATAAAATAAATAAAGATCCATCTGATAAGTTACAAGGACAAGTTAAGACTATAATTAATAGAATGATTGAGTCGAAGGAATTAGAAGCAGGACTTGGGAATTCATTAATACAACGTGACACAGTCCCTCCGAGAATTTATGGTCTAGTGAAGATTCATAAACAGGGGAATCCACTTAGATTAATCGTTAATGTACAAAACTCACCAACGTATAGATTGTCTAAATTTCTATGCAACAGAATTAGAAAATATACTTATTTCTTAGATTATACTTTAAAGAATACATATAATTTTATTGACATTATTAGTAGATATAATTTGAATGATAATGATAGAATGGCTAGCCTGGACGTTGTATCGATGTATACTAATGTCCCGGTACAAGCAGCATTAGAAAGTGTGAAGCGTTGTTTAACAGAGTTCCCAGAGATAATAGAAGGTAGTAAAATGATGTTAAGTAGTATTATGGAAATCTTTAATATTTGTATGTCCTCCACCTACTTTAGGTTCAGAAATGAATTTTATAAACAAGTTAAAGGTGTCCCTATGGGACAACCACTATCAGTCCCGGTTGCTAATATTTTTATGCACTATTTTGAAAAAAATCTGTTGTTAAAATCTCCTCTCAAGCCAAACTTGTATGTAAGATTCCTGGATGATATGTTTATAATTTGGAATCATGGTGATAATGAGTTAAATAAATTCCTCGAATTAGCCAACCAATTAGGTGAATTAAAGTTTACATTGGAAAAGAGAATAATGATGAATTACCCTTTTTGGATGTGAAAATAAAACGGAATGGTTCCAGATTGGAAAGAGATATTTTTAGAAAAGAGACTTATTCAGGACTTCTTCTTAATTTCTTATCAAATCACCCATATGGAATGAAAATAGGCATTCTTAAATCCATGATATTAAGGAGTCTTAGAATAGTGGATATAGAAAATAGAGAAAAGGAAATGAGGAGATTAAAAGAAATCTTCGAACTAAATGGCTATCCGTCATGTATCATAGATAGATTATTAGATGAGATGTTACAGAGATTTAAGTAACGAAATACATAAACAAAGATGTGATAGAACCGCATTTCCAGTTGAACGAATAAGAAGTCAACCCGATCAAAGACAAAACAAAATTGGAAATTGGAATAATCGGATCTTTGTGTAACTGCCCGTGTAAAGCTATTACCCGCGTACGCAAAACGCGGCATTGGAATAATGAAGCTAGACTCCGACAAAATTCAAAAAATACTTGAGTATCAAATATGATACCACAGTCGTCACACTTATGAATCAGTACAAGAGGAAGAAGATGCAGATTGTTAGGCAAGTGGAAAATAACTTGTTCCTTAATAAATGTTTAAAATTTAATGTTATACCGAAATGTTTTAGGTTTAAACTTTCATTCGTTTTGGATAAAGTAGGAAATACTCTTAAGCATGAGCTTTGTTTACATTTAATAAAAATATCGATTAATAAACTAAACAAACGTAAATTTGAACTGATTAGAGAGAAGACAAAAATAAGGTCCATATTACTGGCGAGATTATGTATGTTGGATTTCAAACATATTGAAGATTTCACAGACAAAACGAGGGATAATGAAATTAAAAAAATTAGACAAAGGCATGAAAAAAAACTAGCAAAATTGGGAATTAATTGCCCTTTGAGAAATAAGAGAATTGAAGAGGTCATGTCCAAACGTTTAGTTAATTTATCGAGAATGGATCTCAAGGAAGACCAAAAACAAATTCTTAATCTTGGACTTAATACTGCGATCCCTATTGATTACGTACCTAGGAATGAGATAATTACAGAAACAGTTAAGATTGCCCAGTTTCTCCCAGACAAAGATAAGACTAGGTTTGAATTGGATGTGTCCAAAGCGGTGTTAGAGCACAAAGAGGTGAGATGCAAGCAGAGTTATGATCTAAAACGCTTAAGAGCAGAATTATTATCCAATAAAGTAATATGCCTCAAGGCAGATAAAGGTGGTGCAACGGTACTTATGAACCGGTCAGATTATGAATTGAAAGTGTATGAACAATTAAATAATTTCGAGGTTTATAATAAAATAAATAAAGATCCATCTGATAAGTTACAAGGACAAGTTAAGACTATAATTAATAGAATGATTGAGTCGAAGGAATTAGAAACAGGACTTGGGAATTCATTAATACAACGTGACACAGTCCCTCCGAGAGTTTATGGTCTAGTGAAGATTCATAAACAGGGGAATCCACTTAGATTAATCGTTAATGTACAAAACTCACCAACGTATAGATTATCGAAATTTCTATGCAACAGAATTAGAAAATATACTTATTTCTTAGATTATACTTTAAAGAATACATATCATTTTATTGACATTATTAGTAGATATAACTTGAATGATAATGATAGAATGGCTAGCCTGGACGTTGTATCGATGTATACTCATGTCCCGGTACAAGCAGCATTAGAAAGTGTGAAGCGTTGTTTAACAGAGTTCCCAGAGATAATAGAAAGTAGTAAAATGATGTTAAGTAGTATTATGGAAATCTTTAATATATATACATATATATATATATATATATATATATATAGATAGGATTAAGATAATGGACCCACACTTATTTACTTATGTATGTATATGCTATATATATATATATATATATATATATGTTTAATATACATATTGATATGTATTTTATATATTAATATAAGGTGCATAACCCTAATAAATATTTATTACTAATGTACATATATATATATATATATATATATATATATATATAGGATTAGGGATATTGGACTCACACTGTTGCTTATATTTATATATATGTTTTTTATACATATTGACATGTATTTTATATATTGATATAAGGTGTGAATAACGTAATAGATATATAATAAAAATAGAAAATATTCATGTTTAGCAATTAAAAATGGTCCTTTTCTCGATATATATATATATATATATATATATATATATAAAAGGTGTTACGATATTATATTTAGATATATATGTATATAGATTATAATGAATTATTTTAGTCATATGCTTAGTAACAGGTGTTCAGAAATTGTTGTAATTCTCAATTTCGATTGAAATATAGCTTATAAATTATTATCCATCATGTTAGTACCATTTTAAAAGATGTATTATTTTGTTTCTCAGTGCTGTCCTTTTCGTTTCGGATTTGACCGCATTTTTCTTGTGCGGGACAATTGTTAGCACAAGAAAAATGCGGTCAAATCCGAAACGAAAAGGACAGCACTGAGAAACAAAATAATACATCTTTTAAAATGTACTTAAATAAAAAATACGACCGGATCGTCGTGCAATTATTCAACCAATACAAAATGTTGGTACCATTTTCCGACACGGAAACCATAGTGTTAGTACCATGTACCTTTTCGGTACAATAATGTTGGTATCGGTAACTAACAATATAGCCATAGTGTTCGTATCCTTTACAGACTCGGTATATATATTATATAGTGTGAGTTAGCGTTGAAGTCGCATTGTCGTAGACTACATGGTGGTGGCTTCACTATTGCATGTTTACAAATTTGTCTAGGAGATTGAACCGTCCTATTATCCCACATTCTTGACCAATATATATAGTGGTTAAAGGGCGTAATAACGGCTCCTACTGATGAGTCGCCAGTAATCACGAAACGAATGTGCATGAGATTACACTTTCTGTTCATGCTGCCTTTGGTTTATCCTTCTGGTCACAACTGAACTAATTTTTTACTAGGTTCGCAACACCTAGCCTTTACATAATCCTGAAAAGTACTTCTTAACCAATCAAATATAATGCATGACATGAAGATACATCTTTGCCTATTATGACCTTATATATATATATATATATATATATATATATATATATATATAATTCTCAATGAAATGAGTGAATAGATACAAGAAACTTGCAGTACGAGCTCGGTTACGGCAAATAATGGCAAGTACTTGATGAATTCGCACGACGAAGAAAACCGGTCTACTTGGCAAATCTACCCTGCTACCCCGGGCAGTATTTAATTTTTACTGGAAACATTTATTTAATCAAAATCCTTCTATTAAACTTTAATTTTATATATATATATATATATATATATATATATATTCAATTCATATATAATTGATACTATTTCTTACAAACAATTATGCATAGTGAGAGACATGCCAATGGTCAAATTAGCAGTTATTCGGTAATAATACACATGATTGGATTATAAATAGATTTGTGAATGAAATTTTTTGTGTGCTTTTATAATTGCAACACTATGCAAATCTTAGTTTTTACTGACAAGTGTGTCTACGAAATTCGTCAGGTGTTTATATCAAAATCGCAACTTTGATTAGTAGTTATTCCAGTGCTATTGTTTTTCTTTTTCTACTTACATTGAAGTCAGTTAATTTCATGACGGTTCTATCCCTTTTGTTCTATATGACTTCACGTATTTACATTTATGATTAAATTTATTTATGAGACCTATCATATTTGCTTCTATTAACTTTATAGCGTAAAAATTAGCCCTGCATATTTTGGGCAGTCTCCCTTTGTTTCGAATCGGTTAGTCGCAAGCTTCTAAATGTCATTAAGTATAAGATAACGTTGTTCATTCTATAGGGATGTTTTGACTTTCAATTTAGGTAGGATACCTGAGCAAACATCCTTCTTTTAAACATCCCGTTCTGATTTTGTATCATTTGCAATATATTTGACATAAAGAAATGGTAATTAGAGTCATGAATCATATTCAATCGTGAATTTATATTCGCTTAATTGATTGGATAATTAAAAAATATATTATTTCATTCTCCCTATGATGCCAACAGTCTAATGTATCATACAATAATTGTACCTACATTTTTTAATTCAAGTTTGCGATCCCGATATAAACATCTGTACCATTATGTACATACATTTGTCAGTATAAACGAAGCACTGTATAATGTAGAAAAGGTTATTTATCCAGGAGATAGGTTACGTTCTCATTTAGAATTCTTCATGTACCGTCCAGAATTTGACGCTCGATTCTGGGTATGTCTGCTTCGGAATCGAGTGCTCCTATTGATGAGTTGCCTGTAAAGACGAAATTTATGTATACATGGGATTATAGTTTTCTTTAATGCTGACTTTGGAACTAACTTTTTGCTAACTACGCAATAAACATTACACAATTGCATATTTATTAGCTCTCGCAACAAACAATACATAATTTTTATGTGTTTCAGTAACTAACGTCATGATAACCGCGAAATATGATAATTGATATCATTTAATTCCAGCCCTGCCAGCGGTAAATTCGAGATAGTACATGAAGAGTTCCTTGTAAATCAGAAACCGGTTCGCTGGATATATTGCATTTTCTGCATAATACAATGCTTAATTTACACTGACAGATTTATGTATATAATAGGATTGGTGTGTATTTTAAGACCGCATATTAGAATCGCTTAAAAATATAGATAGATAGATAGATAGATAGATAGATAGATAGATAGATAGATTGATAGATAGATAGATAGATAGATAGATAGATAGATAGATAGATTGATAGATAGATAGATTGATTGATTGATAGATTGATAAATAGATAGATAGTTAGCTTGATAGCTTGATAGCTAGCTAGATGGATAGACAGATAGACCAATTTGGAACGTGAATACAACAGTTACAACAATTTTCGTGTAAAAGTGCACTGTGTGTTTTGAGATTCCTGAAGATGAGACCGGAAATGAGGTCACGAAACGCCGATAGATCGACAATGTCAAGTTTACGGTAGATTTCAAGGAGCAGAGAACAACTTGTTCCAGAATTTGTGGAATATACGTGAGCTTTCATATCAACAGTGCTTAGTGTGCATCATTCACACTTTTCTGATAAATATGGCTCTTATTGCCAAGGCTGTATATGGTATCAAAACAATGGTTTTAAACTAATTTCAATAAATTATTATGATCAAGGTTTCGATCTTGATATAAGCACACCTAGCCATTAATTACTAACATATGTCAATATAAACAAAAGAATTGTATAGTGTAGAAAAGGCAATTCATCCAGTAGACCGGTTTCACCTTATTGGGAACTCATTATGTACTGACCAGAATTTGCCGCCGGCAGAGCTCATGGTTTATACTGACATATGTAAGTAATTAATAGGTCAGGTTCTTATATCCAGATCGCAACCTTGATTATAATAATTATCACCGCCCGCGCAACCTATGTTCGTTTAATTATAATGTCGATCAGGTCTAGAGCGTAAGAATTTTCCGCATAAAAAAGATGTTCAGAAGTAGTTTTAATTCTCAATTGTGGTGAAATTTGACCTAACATAAACGCCAGTTATTTGGTACCATTTGCTGGATTGGCATTATGAAAATCATTTTCTTGGTACACTTTACCAGCTCGGAATATATAATATATAGTGAGTTTGCATTGAAGACGCATTGTCGAAGACTTTATATGTAGTTAACTTCATTACTGCTGGAATTCACATAAACAGTTTGTGTTTACTTCAAGCTCGCAAACTTGATTTAAAGAATTGTTACCACCACCCGCGCAAACAATTATTGATAAATTGTATCGCCTATATATGTATATGTGGCGAAAGCTACAAACTGTTAATGTTCGTGACTGCATAGAAATTGTGCAGCCGACATTTCCAGTCAAGTTCAATGTATGCGAGACTGCTAGAGGTGAGAGCCGCATATCTAAATTTGATTTCCATATATATTCAATGCGGTTTGATCCTCGATAGTCAGTTTGCCGTCGTACTCTGATGATGATCAAGGAAGGTCGAAACGCGTCAGTGCGTTGCGGCTGGCGGTAGTTTTGTTACGTTGTTCGACGACTGGTTAAATACATTGGGATTGGTGTTTACTTCAAGCTCGCAAACTTGATTTAAAGAATTGTTACCACCACCCGCACAAACAATTATTGTTAAGTATTGTATAGTGGGGGGGGGGAATTTCATCCAATAGGCCGGATTTTCCCTTATTGGGAACTCATCATTTACTGTCCAGGGAGGCTCATTGGTTATAGCAACAGATTCCGAAGCAGACGTGCCCAGGTTCGAGCTCTGTTTGTGGCAAATTCCGGACAGTACGTGATGTGTTCCTAATAATAACGAAACCGGTCTTCTGGATAAATTGCATTTTCAACACTATACAATTATTGTTTATACTGACAAATTTATGTACATAATGGGTCAGGTGCTTATATCATGATCACAACCTTGATTAAAGTAATTGTTATCACCCCCTGCGCAACAAATGTTCGTTTAATTTTTTTACAAGTTATGCAATACTTTATGAAAACCTGCATTGCCAAATCGTCACAAAGTAAAGTAAGGCCTCGAAATTTCTCTCCCGTTAGCCCTTCCTCTCACTCTCTCGATCATTTACTTGCGTACCAGCAAGATCCATGAATCGGAAGTGTGCACATATAAGCGTATATTCAAACTAAAAAGCCAATGTCTCTGTGCTTTTTGACACGTTTTATTTAAATAAGAGTTAAATTTACTCTCTAGGGAATTGTCACATACTTTATCTGTTTTAATATGATTTTGTTGATGAAAATTATGTTTGTTTAAAAAATGGTGGGCTTCACATTTTGAGAAAAGCAAAATTAATAGGATGAGCTCCGTCTAATAAACGTTTGCACGTTATATAAATGGAGGTATGTACCCGATCGAGCACTTGATTTGTTTTCGAATGAGGGTAAATCATGTAGATTATTGCGTAATAATTTTTTTTAAATTTCTTAACTAATGCTTTTAAATCACTTACCAGCCTAAATGTGCATCATTCAGCGCAAACAATTCTTCGTTTATTGTATGCTTACTGAAATACATTAATGTGAGTTTAATTTCCGTATATATTAACTAAATCGCTCAAAAGTGTTTTTTTAAATGGTTTTAAATTAATTAAGAGAAAAGTTGTACAAGCAAAATTACGTTTTCTTGTCTCCTATTGACTGATTTGAGACGTTATTGTCTCAATTCTCAAGCGTCTTCTCCCCTAGTTTACACTTTTTCAGATAAGGCTATCTCGGTTCCCATTTATTTCGGGTGGTAAGCATGTATGATGAAGTTCTTTTTAATGGAATATGCTAAATCTAAGACAATATTTCGTGATATACTAAGTGCCGTAACCTGTTCAGTATGAGACATCTTTGTGAGCTTTCGGTAAGACGTTTTATCAAAAATATCCAATTCATTGAGCCTTGGCGGTCAAGCACAAACTATTTACCTTACCTATATATTTCTTATTAAGTTTATTATTGTTTCTGAAGTTGATCTTTCCCTAATTTTTATTCTGTTCATCACTGATTTCAAGAATTTGTTGTAGTATAACTTACCATTTGAAGTCTGGTAGGACGTTGCATTTTGAAACATCCCTTTAGTAAAATTACAATTCTCAATTTAAAACGATTGAAGGTTAATTTGAATATACTTGCACGTACAAAATGTAAAATTTCCCCTTTTTCTATAATAATAACTCGCGATGAAAAGAAATTTATTCTTTCGGCTGCAAATATTTTGTGCACTATACTACCTTATACGGCAATTTGCTTAAAATGTCATCCAGACCACAGCACCACAGTGCTGATACTGACTTTTCTATTGACGTGAACCGGCTTCGCGTCATAAATAGAGTCGCATTTAGTTGTAGCACAAATTAAGTGGCTAGCCTGTACTTCCATCATATCCAAACAAATAAAAGTAACGTTTACTTTCAAGTTTTGGTTACATTTGAGTCAAAAGGAAATGGATCGTGATTTGAGTCAATCTAGCAAATTTCAAATATTGCGTTAAGAATTCTGCTAGTTCCGATTCTGTTGATCGTAACATTTGGACCTCTATTTTCCAAATAATAATGTGTTTTCGCTACTTTTACACAATTCTTTTCCACGTTAATTACACTTAACAGTCTAATTAAATTCTAATCCTTTATTTATCGTTTTTTACTTCATCAAAGTTTCGGCGGTTAATGGCATTATTTTCTTTTTTTCAACCAATTTTAACTGATAACATGTTTGCTTCTACTCATATCAGTAAAGCTAGGATTTACCGGTTAACAAATTTGTTAAATTTTCTTTCAGCCTTGGATAAAGCAAGAAAACTCCAAATGTATTGTTGTCAGTCATCATCCAGATGAGATTAACGTTATTCAAAACTTCTTAAGCGAACTGAGTAACACCGATATCCAGGTGCGTTCCGTGATTTTATCATTTTCTTATTTATTCAAGTACTCCTTGATAGCATCCATCGTCAGTGTGACTGTCAAAATGTGTCTTCTTATATGCAATAAAATTTTATAAGTTATTTCTTGTAAACCATTAATACAATATGTTTACGGAGATGTAGGTCTCATGAGCAGATAGTCTTCATAGAACGCGGATCTATGTCCAAATTACGCCTCTCCACTGAACTTCAGAAAATCCAATAAAGGTGCATAGGAATGCACTGCGCGGATATATTTCTTTTTCTCAATAAGAATTAAAACGCAAGCATTGAATAAATGAGAATAACTTTAACAAATAATTTGTACAAGTTCAAATATACAACTCCTTATACTACATCTTGTGTTATACGTGGGTTTCCAAGTGAATGAATAAAAATATGTTGAGAATTTATTACAAAAATATCGGTGAATTGAGTCTTGTTTTATCGAGTTATTCAATACGTCTATTAATTTCACCTGAGTATGCAATTTTATATTAGGTGTTGTATGCCTGTAAGAAATTGGTTCGAATAGGACCAGAAAGTTAAACTAAAGACAACATGAACGAAAGTTATTACCACATGTACACATGCGTTTCGTGCTTACTGGCAACTCACCAGTAGAAACCGAGACCAAGAAATGTGGGACGGATGGACAGTAAAATATTCCTTGTGAGCAGTATTAGAGTTAACGTCAGATAAAGGCTCCAGCAATGCTACTTCAAATCCTACTGATTATATTTACCAGCACAGTTTTCAAAATGCCGACCCTGTGTTTGATGATAGAAATGGATTTCATGATAGATAAATTTAAACTGTTGCTTTAGTAAATCATTTAATTTTAAATACTTAGGTTTTAAGCCTGCGATTAATATTAAGCGAACGCACATGTGCAAACACACACGTATATATATATATATATATATATATATATATATATATATATATATATATATATATATATATATATATATATATATATATATATATTCATTGTACCCTTCCTGTGTGCAAAAACAAAAAGAAATTTTATCAGATAAAAGAAAATTTTCTTTCTCATGGTCTTCTCAATTATCTACTCATGAACATATCTTTATATATAAATTGGAAAGCAAAACATGATAGAAATATGTGAACAAAGAGAGTGTAAAAATAGAAACCAATCAAAATTGCGTGCGTCACATTCAGTTCAAGCTCAATGCTTGTACGTGCTTCTTCTGCTTACATAAATCCAGCTGCAATTTGTTTATCCATAAGGCTTCGTATGTGGCTAGCTCCCTTTTGTTTTTGCATTTAGTAATTACTTTGAATGCTACATCTGGAGAACATACGTGCGTTGTTTCGATGATGTGTTGCGCAATAGCAGACGTGTATTCACCATTTGATTCAAAACAGGCGTTCAAGTTGCAATGTTCTCTCATTCGAGTAATTAACCGTCTGGTCGATCCGCCTACGTAAGTTTATCGACAACTTGCGCATGTATATTGGTAAATAATATTTGATATCGACATTAACGGCTGTTTCTCTTTGATTGCTGGTAAGGGCAAGTGTGTTACCCTAAATAACACTCGTAGTTTGGCTGCATTAAATGTGCGTGTCAATGCTGCTTCAACTTTCTTTTGTACCATTCGGGAAACTGCATCCCCCTTAGATGGGATGTTTAGGTAGACGGTTTTCTTTTCTGGCCCATAGTACGTCTGTTTCTGGTTAACTCCCCTTTTAATAATTGGGTTAATTGTTATACTGTATATATATATATATATATATATATATATATATATATATATGTTATATATATATAAAGACAATTGTGATGGTAACGTTGACATGCTTTGTATATATTATATACAGTGAGTTGGCTTTGAAGTCGCATTGTCGAAAATTTTATATGAAGTTAACACCATTACCACATGAATACATACTCATATAGAAGATTGTACCATCTATTTGTCCCACATTTCTGGACCAAATATTTCGTGGGTAAAGCACATAAAAGCGGCTCCTACTGATGAATTGCCAGAAGCGCGAAAGGCATGTGTACATCGAATTATACCTTTCGTTCATGCTGATTTTTTTATCCTACTAGTCCTATTTGAACTTAATTATGATGTAGTTATTAACTTATTTTAAATAAATTTCCATTTAATCGCATGTTTCGAAACGAATGGTAAATACATGTATGTATTTACACGGTATACCATTAAAACCTTCTGTGCATTTTTACCATATACTGATTCTATGATACTCACTGAATGTTACCCACAAACGATATTTTAATAAATAATACTTATTGGGTTTTAAAATTTCACCCTGAGAACTATAGGAGGTCAAAAGTGTCCGAAAGTTGAGCCTTACTTATGTGTAATGCAAAGCATGCAAATGTTTGTGCGATTCTCTTTTTTTATGGTTTTCCTTCTTTCACTCAAATTGATTTTCCGTTTATCGTCCATCTTTAATAAGCAAAGATGTGCTTATTTTTATACTTGAGAGTAAGATTAAAAATATATTCAATATATTTGATGAAAATTATTTTTCTCTTTGTGTGTGGGACTGGAACTTTATATTTTAATAGCTTTTATTCAAAAATATGTGTACATACATCCTTACTTTGTATGAGAACTAAGCTCGATTATTAAATTATTCTGCGATTTTATCATTTTATTAGCTTTACTTTACTGGTTTACGACAACGGGGAGCTAACTTCTTTGATGAACTTCCAGAAGTGATGGAGCAGGCCGATCTATTGATTGTTATGATCTCACATGTAACGCAGTGCCGAATAAATGGTGTGTCTTTGAGTAACTGTCCATAAATTTAATTAGTAGTGTATCTCAATAGGTTTTGTTTTTCCATTGAAATGCAAATTTAGGCTTATACCAGCAACATTTATTTTTTAATCCTGCTGTAAATGTCTCAATTATATTAGTGAATACCGCTGAAGTGGAGATGACAATTCATTTATAAAAAATATTAATTGTTTATAAAATTTAAATTTTATTTCACAATTGTTACTCAGCGCCTTTTCACTTTAGCGTATTTTAATAATCGAATGCGTTTTAACACGTCACAATATTTAGAATTAAACATAGAGCGTTTTATTGTGTCGTTGTGCTCTACCCTGTTTCGTCAACCTTGATGTAGATATTGGATTTTTCTACGAGTTTTTTGAACTTGTGATAGAACATGTACATTTAAAATTAGCTAGCTACCATCTTAGATAAAAATAGCTTCAGCTTTTCACTAAATTACCTTTAGCGCACAATGATATAGTTAACATTAGTTGCTGCCATTCTTCCAGCTGTTCATGGATATCGTATTCTTGATCAAGCGGTTTTGAATATTATCGCTCCAGTACTTCTAGTGCTGAGGTTGTAGCATCAGCTAATAGAAATGTTGTCTATGTTATGGAAATAGATGCATCTCCGATTTACTTCACTACGTTTCTAAGTAAGCTAAAAGAAATAGTACAACGATGCTGTTTTAAACGTTATTGTTCTAGTTTTAGTGTAGAATACGACTGATAGCACTGGCTGCGCTGTACTGAAGTGGACTTTTCGTCATCATGTAAGCAATATAATACGGGTAACCATTACTTAATCTTGCAGAGTCCAGTAGAAGGGCCCAACCTAGTCAAACATATAGCATAATATTTAAATCAAGTTTGCGAGCTTGAAGTAAACACCAATCCCATTGTATTTAACCCGTCGTCGAACAACATAACAAAACTACCGCCAGCCGCAACGCACTGACGCGTATCGACCTTCCATGATCATCATCAGAGTACGACGGAAAACTGACTATCGAGGATCAAACCGCATTGAATATATATGGAAATCAAATTTAGATATGCAGCTCTCACCTCTAGCAGTCTTGCATACATTGAACTTGACTGGAAATGTCGGCTGCACAATTTCTATGCAGTCACGAACACTAACTGTTTGCAGCTTTTGCCACATATACATATATAGGCAATACATTTTAACAGTTTTGAACTCAATATTTTGCGGTGTGTAAGCATTCAGGTTATCAATGCCGCGTTTTGCGTACGCGGGTAATAGCTGTACACGGGCAGTTACACAAAGATCCGATTTGTCACTATTTCCAATTTTGTTTTGTCTTTGATCGGGTTGACTCATTTTTACTTCAATTGGAAATGCGGTTCTATTACATCTTTGTTTACTGGCGACGTTTCGGTGCCTACTTTCCAGTACCATTATCAGGCAACTCAACACTGATCACAATAGCAGATTTAAGCAAATGTGGTAACCTCGTTCCAAAACCATTCTATTTATATATACTTGACTCAACACTATTTTAATCATAGAATTTGTCTCAGTAACTAAACTCAATATATAACTTTTTATAATTAGCAGACCAATCATTACCTCACCTATACCTCATCTCATCTCGTATGCAGAATATTTTAGGGGAGAGAGACAGTATCGAACCTTTTGTTATTTGTTATAACTGTATTGCTACTATGTCACGGTAATCAAAATTTAAAAATGCTAAAACTAAAACCTTGACTAGCATATACTGTATTTTATTTAAAGCCGGGAACTCTAATGTATACAATGGTGTGTGAGGTATTGCGCACATAGCAACAAATTAGTTCAAATATGGAGCAGCAAGCAACGTAGATGGATGGAGAGTGAATGTTATATCGACGCTTAGATAAACGATTAAAGAGTAGAAAGATAGAGATAGTCTGGACAACTAACGTTTTTCAAAAAACTAATCGTAAGCACAATGCGAAGTTAATCAACTATTGGAAATAATTGCATAAGAATATTTGCTCATATGACTAAAATAATTCATTATATCTATATACATATATATCTAAATATAATATCGTAAAACCTTTATATATATATATATATATAAATAGAGAGAGAGAGAGAAAAAAAGGACCATTGATAATTATTAAATATGAATAATTTCTATTCTTATTATATATTTATTTATTACGTTAGTCACACCTTATATCAATATATAAAATACATGTCAATATGTATAAAAACATATATATGAATATAAGCAACAGTATGAGACCAACATCCCTAATCATAAATATATATATATATAAATGTACATTAATAATAAAAATTTATTAGGTTATGCACACTTATATTAATATATACAATACATATCAATATGTATACAAAACATATATATATATATACATATAGGCAACAGTGTGGGTGCAATATCTTTAATCCTATCTATATATATGTATATATATATATACGTTTGCATATTTCTAATAAATTATTATTTTACTCTTTTCTTACTGTTTTTTTTATTTACCAATTAATCAAATTGTATATTTATTTATTGATAATTAGCAATAAATTTGATTTCCATATATATTCAATGCTGTTTGATCCTCGATAGTCAGTTTGCCGTCGTACTCTGATGATCATCATGGAAGGTTGAAATGCGTCAGTGCGTTGCGGCTGGCGGTAGTTTTGTTATGTTGTTCGACGACTGGTTAAATACAATGGGATTGGTGTTTACTTCAAGCTCGCAAACTTTATTTAAATAATTGTTACCACCACCTGCGCAATCAATTATTGTTAAAGTGTATTGCTTATATATCATAATAATTTCTGTAAACCTATTTGTTGGAGATCTCGAATTCCGTCTTAAATATATTATTTTTATAAATTGGGAGTTAACTGATTCTTTGCTGGCGATTCACAAATGAGCAGAAGCATATACATACATACATATATATATATATATAGCAAAGCTCTAGTATAAACACTTATCATCGGTCCTTTTCACAAAATTGTGTTATTTTTTAATCTATATTTTAGTGTGCAAGTTATGATTATTAGTGGGTATTTTGTAAAGTTAAAAAAAGGTATTCATTTTTGACAAATTAATTCATTTTTATGGAGTAATGCTATCTGATTTATCATGCAAACAAGCCCTTCTTCTAAATTGTTTTACGAACTAACAATAGTATTTGCGGGTGGTGGTAACAATTCTTTTAAATCAAGTTTGCGTGCTTGAAGTAAACACCAATCCCATTGTATTTAACCAGTCGTCGAACAACATAATAAAACTACCGCCAGCTGCAACGCACTGACGCGTTTCGACCTTCCATGATCATCATCAGGGTACGACGGCAAACTGACTATCGAGGATCAAACCGCATTGAATATATATGGAAATCAAATTTAGATATGCGGCTCTCACCTCTAGCAGTCTCGCATACATTGAACTTGACAATGAGATTGGTGTTTACTTCAAACTCGCAAACTTGATTTAA
Organism: Eudiplozoon nipponicum; assembly: GCA_029291075.1. Lineage (NCBI taxonomy): Eukaryota > Metazoa > Platyhelminthes > Monogenea > Mazocraeidea > Diplozoidae > Eudiplozoon > Eudiplozoon nipponicum. The sequence continues at coordinate 66,481 of JAQBSW010000483.1, forward strand.
AGAATTGTTTTACAAACTGTTTTCCACGTCGTAAATTCAGTGCATTTTTGGCGTTAGCCTCACTACATGCACAAAAAAATCTGACCAATCACTAATGTGCATGCAGCACACAATATTTGACTCATAATTGCACTGCCATTTATCGGAGCTTTACTTATCCAGAAAGCATTCTGTTTTTGATCTTATATTTTTATCGTTCTTAAATAAATTGAAGAGAAAAATGCCTGTAATGAACGAATGTTATGTGCCTATACCAAGGCCTATTATATATATAACCCAGTACTTGCGGCCACTTTCAAAATGAAAACCATGACACCTGATATGGTTTAAATATATTTTACTAAATTTGTTAATTCAAACTTACTTGAAGGGTGTTATGACTAACGCAGGATTTGCCCCAGTTACTTCTTCTGCTAAAAATATTTCGGATAACTTTGTCATTCATCTTCATCATTCCACAATTCATCAGAAGTCGTTAAAGAAAACTAAATAATTTATGACTTTACGATATAGTAGTTATTGTTGTGAGATTTCAAGGTAGTCATGGCAAAGTTGTGATTGGTGACGATAAGTATTCATATTATATTGGATGCACTAAAAAAGCAATAACGGATCCAAATGATTGGTTCTAGACACAGTTGTAATGATGTTTACTATTAAATTATATATATATATATATATATATATATATATATATATATAAGCACATTGTAACACTTTGGTTCAAATGGTACCAACACAATGGATTTCAAGATATGCTAAATTTAGTTAAAATTGAGAATTAAACTATATATGAGCACCTCTTTCTCCAGTAAATCCATATAATCTGGACTGATCGATATCAATTTGCACATTTCGCGGCAATCATGAAATCATTATACTATATATATATATATATATATATATATATATATATATATATATATATATATATATATATATATTGCTTGTTACGGAGAAATAATATATATGCAATTGTATAGGCCTTACATATCTAGTAACAAACTGGTTCAAATAGGACAAGAAGGATAAACTAATAATCTGAAACAATGATTTAATCTCATGTACAATTTTTTTTCCAGCTTACTAGTGACTCATCAGTAGGAGCGAGAACTTCGTACTATACCCATTATATATTTGCTCAAGAAATGGAGGATTCTAACTTTCGTTCATGCTGACGTGAATTTATGCTTCAGGTTCTATTCGAACTATTATGTTACTATGCACAGAACGCCTAATACAAAATTGCATATATAATAGCTCAGCGATTCGAAAAATACATGATTATTAAATATTAAATTGAATAAAGTCACGATTACCGCGAAATGTGAACACTGATACCGATCAAGGCCAGATTGTTTGGATTTTTTGGAGTAACAGTTTTTAAAATGTTGTTGTAATCCTTAATTTTGGTGAAATTTAGCATATATTGAAATCAATTGAGTTAGTACCATATACCGAAGACTACATGAAGTTAACTCAATTACTTCTTGAATACACATTGGTATAGAAGATTGTAATGTTAAATAATACCACATTTCTTGAGCAAATATGTAGTGAGTAAAGTGTGTAGTACCGTTTCATACCGATGAGTCGCCTGTAAGCACGAAACACATGTGCACATGACATTATACATTTCGTTCATGTTGACTTTAATTTGTCCTTCTAAATCTATTAGAACTAATTTGCTACTAAGTGTTCACTTTGTTAGATATTGTGTATACGACTTATTTTTCCCTGTAGCAAAGGAAATTCTCCAGTGTACAAACTTCGTCCTTATTAAGAACTCTTAAATTAGTGCTCAGAATTTGCCGCGGATGCGGTGTCACAGTGGATAGAGACACAGACTCCGAAGCAAATGTGTTTAGGTTCTTATTCCGTCTGCAATACATTCTGGATAGTACTTGAAAAGTTCCCAGTACGGACGAAACCTGTCTACTGGTTGCGCTGCCTTTGCTATCTGATGCAATATTGAGTTTTTACTGACAATAGACATATCATTAAAATTCTGTCAATAGACTTCAAAGCCATATTATTGCCTCAATTTGAATGGTGTACGTTGTGCGTTGATATTGTTGTGAGCTAGTAGGTACAAAGTTTGGAGAAAGTAGGGTGGTTGCTGATTTGTTAGAATTTTGGTAGGAGTAGCACAGTGGATAGAGTCCCAGACTCCGAAAAAAATGTGCCTCAGTTCGAATCCTTTCCACGAAATATTAAGGATTACTTGAAAAGTTCCCAATAAGGACGAAACCGGTCTACTGGATGAATTGCTTTTGCTACCTGATGCAATTTTTAGTTTATACTGATAAAGTATAAGTGACAGGACTCCTGCCATATTACTTCAATTGGCTATATATCGCGATAATTTTACTGCCTAATTATCGGGATTTAAAAAGGAGCACAGTTTAGACTAATAAAATTTATGTTGGAATTTTAAAAATAAATTTTATATTTTTATGCTTCATAATGTTTCCAAAGCACTAAAAAACATCAATATAATTCAAAAACGTGTTTTTTTTAAAAGTAAATAAGAAATGGTATGGCTATTTTATGTTTCTGAATGTTTTCTACTCCATAAGAATGAAGTTTGCTAATTATGACAGTAGGAGCGAGAGGGAAGCTTGAATTAATTGCATCTGCTCGGTTGTGTAATTTATAATCTTTCTGCAATCAGATCTCTATGACAAAGGGTATTGTGATGGCTTCCTGTGAAATCAATAAAACCTAACGGACAATTTTAGAGCAATTATGAAAACTGAAAAATTTATAAAATGAAGCTGTGTTAACAAATTGGTCGGTGCACTATACCCATACGAACATAAACTGCTTACAAAGATATGCAACAATGTATTTAATATCATTTTTTTCCTAATTAACTTGCAGGAATAGTCCAAAAACATATCAAATTGTCGTTTACTTTTATTTGGCTTTTCTCGAAGTATGCATGAAAGAATTTTATATTCACATGGGAGTAGTTTAACAAAATAGCTCAAAACCTATTTCCAAAATAAAAAAAATCATTACTGATTGCAATAGAAAGCTAAATATTTCATCAACTAGACTTGTCTCACTCTTATTGGATGTTGATTTCACCAATATTGGTTGGGTCGAATATGCGGATTCCTTCAGATTTTACTAAGATTGTGTCCTCCAGCCTAGACTTAATTATCCCTAACTCCGTAGTCAGGATGATCATTTGCGTAGACAATATTCTGGGCAGATAATATTCCTACTACGTTTTCCAAACCATTAGACGAAGCCATTTTGTTCAACACAAATGCCTTATTTTTAATTAATTATTTATAGGAGTTTACTCGCATGAAGCTTGTGCATTTAGTAAAACAAAATCCAAATATTATTTTTTTATTCAATTCCACTTCCACCATTGTCCTGACGGCTTCATATTAGTTCGTGCACCGCTGCGAGGACGTTCTGTTGTATTCACATCAGCCTTAAATAGGGCCATTGCAGAATTATCGGCCACAAATTTGAATACTGCAACTTTGGACAATAATGTATTAGTTTCCAGAATTTCCGCATTCAGGATTCGAGACACAGTGTATTCGGTTCAGAGTAATGTAACTCATCTTCTGCGCCATCCAAACCGCGCACTATACGCAGTGCGAATTTTCGGACGCAAGTAATGCCAAATTGACTCCAACTGAAAGAACGACTAACCATAAAATATAAGTTGCTATAAAACTGATAATTGCTTGTAGGGCGCTATTTTTAGTGCGTTGGGTGAATCCCTAAAAAGAACGAAACTGGTCTACTTGATAAATTTCATTTGCTTCGATATTCAATAAAAGTATATGCACACGATATATATATATATATATTCTTTTGAAATGCGAGCTTTAATAAAATTCATTGTACCCTTTTTATGTACAAAAACAAAAAGAAATTTTATCAGATATAAGAAAATTTTCTTTCGCATGGTCTTCTCAAATATCTACTCATGAACATATCTTTATACATAAATTGGAAAGCAAAACAAGATAGAAATACGTGAACAAAGCGAGTGTGAAAAATAGAAACCAATCAAATTGCGTGCGTCACATCCAGTTCAAACTCAATGCCTGTACGTGCTTCTTCTGCTTACATAAATCCGGCTGCAATTTGTTTATCCATAAGGCTTCGTATGTGGCTAGCTCCCTTTTGTTTTTGCATTTAGTTATTACTTTGAATGCTACGTCTGGAGAACATACGTGCGTTGTTTCGATGATGTGTTGCGCAATAGCAGACGTGTATTCACCATTTGATTTAAAACAGGCGTTCAAGTTGCAGATATTTTGAGTAGATATTTGAGAAGACCATGCGAAAGAAAATTTTCTTATATCTGATAAAATTTCTTTTTGTTTTTGCACATAAAAAGGGTACAATGAATATATATATATATATTGGAACACAAAAAGTTAATATTCAGACCTTCGACTCCTTGTTTTAAATTTATTTTTTTCAGTATCAATTACAGAAGTGTATTTTAGTCTGAACTTTTTTGTTTAGAATCGCTTGGTTCTGGCGCAAACTTAATGCAAGTAATTTTTATTAATACTTCTGTTGTGTTCTAACTTCTTGTACCGACGAGGTTAGCGTAAATCTTGCAGTTTCTATCTGGATACAAACAGGCTATCTTATTCAAAGTCTTATGTTAATGTTTTCACCGTGTATTTGGCACTTAGTTTTAATTGGTTAGTGACTGAACGTAGTCAAGTGTACTAGAAGCGGGGAACAAATGTCGGCTGCTGTATACATCTATGGTTGCTGGCGCACCAAGAACAAATGCTGAGGGCTGATGGTGTTCAAAATGTTTGGATTTCAGAATAGCTAAGTGAAAGACAAGATTGAATTTAAATCATCCGTCTCAATTATGAAATGGGAACTTTTATATTTTAAATGTTTATCCATTGCTGTCTACACGAATGACGATATCAGAACGGGATTCTTTGTCTTTGATTAATAAACATTTTTTTTCATTTTTTTAAAATAATTTTACTGCATTTGCTTGCATACGTTCGACATTAAGAATTCTTTTTGGCAAAGCATTTGAGAAAGAAGGAGTTGTTTGCAAAGATTCCAGGAAGCAAAGCATCAATTCCAAACGAGTATCGCTTCCACAGTAACGAAAATGCAGCCTACGAAATTAACAGTCCGAAGTTGATCAATCGGATTCTAGAGGAACTGGTAAGCTATGTAACTTTTATTTTAAACCCTTAGGATTGCGGTCTCAATTTAATAAGTAGCAAACATCTTACGATTGTCATTGTCAAGTTTTACGTTTAAATTAGTATTGTAGATTAATTTTATTCCACGATACGACTGTAGACGTACATATGAAGTTTCCCTTCCTTAATATTATATTTACGCCATAATTGGCATTAAAAAAATGAATGAGCCCTGTTTAAATAAGTATATATTACTTGACATACTGATTGTCATTTGTGTGTGATGTGCTTTCCATTGAAAAAGGCCTCCATATCCGGAGGCCGAAATATATGGCGAAATCATGATGACAGTTGATTCAAACAATTCGATACGCAATCCGAAAATCAGGTAAACTAGTTAATTGTGTGTGTGTGTGTGTGTGTGTTTGTACGTGATTCAGCAGGTCAATTTCCCGATTTATCTTTTTTGTTTTATAATGTATGTTTCTAGAAATCGACCATGCGAAGAACCAGATATTTAAGTCGAGTTAAGCTCTAGCGAAATGACAATGGATTATTTAAATGTTTGTATTTACCCGATCTAGGATAAATTTATCTTTCAATACTTGATTTATTCCTCGTTTTTAATGACAAATTAGTATTAGCAAGAACTTTGTTCAATCAATTTCAAAATATCGCGTAACATACGACAGTTAAGCTTTCGAAAATTGGTTTCTCAAAATCAAACTAATTCCTGTTTCTTATATGCAAGCTATCAATTGCAGCATCGGACGTAATTACCAAACCAGTCTAGCAGATGACTTTTACGACAAAATTGTGCTGTTTATCATTAGGTTGTTAAGTAGATATAATGTGTTTACAAACCAGCATCCTTGACAAATATGTATAAAGTATTGCGTACTCATTACAATTCACTTTATAAAGGACCAAAAGGATATGCCAAAATCTGCATGAACAAAATGATTAATCTCAAATGAACATGCGTTTTGTGCTGACTGGTGATATATCAGTAGGTGTCGAAATTTAACTTCAAGCCCATTATAATTTGTTCAATAAATTCATGACAGTTGCAGGACGTCGTCAGTAAGCATAAAACGAATGTGTACATGACATCGCTTCCTTTGTTTATTCTGGCTTGGACTCATCCTTATGGTTCTATATATACTGACTTGCAATTGGGTACAGAATAACTTTAAAAATGTATTTAAAATTAAAAAGTCAGTTTCTCCTTATTATGACTCCACCAACTCTTACGATGATCTCAGATTACGCTGCATCGATAACATATTTGAGCAAGTTTTTAGCCACGAAACATCCTTATAGAATACCGAAGTCAAACGCTAACTTTTCAGAAGTGCATCTGCGAGTGCGAATGAAGGCCGATGAGTCATTATAATAGACTTTTAGCAATCAAACAAGTTTGGCTGTGACGTCATCACAATAATTATCATGACATGTCTTGCATGACCCAAATTCAAATGTGGTCAAATAGTCTAGAAAAGCGACTATGATGGGTCGCTTAAACCAGTGGCGCAACTTGATAGCTCGACGAATTGTATGAATTTGATCCACGCCTTCTATTTTCTATCTAAACCCCAGTAAATTGCCAGCATATATTTCTCTATCTGTCCCACTCACCCTCTCGCTCGCTACGCTATTTTTGCGTATCTCTTTAGCATGTCTTTCTCTCTCTGTCAGTCTGCAAGTGTCTTTATCTCTCTTGCACATTTCCACCTCTCTTGACCTCCTCTCTTTCTCTCTTTCTGTAAACGATGTTTTCTCAAAATAAAAGAAGTGAACAAATTGGATGCAACACTGTGTAAAGTAACAACACGGTAATTGCCAGAATTTATAGTTTCATCTGTATGGGTATATATATCAAATCGTCCGTCGTATACTAATTGAGAATACATTCCGGATTACAGCAACGAGTTTGAAAAGGTTCTTCTATGTCTGTAACCCATAAACGTGAAGCATTAAGAAATAGTGTCATTGATATTATCATATTGATGGTCAGTCATAAGACCGAAATTCGCTGCTAATTCATCAAAAGGAGAAATTTTAGGATTCAATTAGTAACAAAATCGAAGAGTCATTTCGTCGCTACCTACAATATTTTAATAAGTCCGGGTGGAGATAGTTTGAAAGTGCTCGAACGGTTTTGCTTCAAACATTGGGGACGTCTATTTAATCTCAGTAAAATGACCTCGACTAATTCGTTGAATCTAAGTGTATAACTTAGAGATTGTCAAACTTCAACTTTGCTTCCAACTCATAAGCAACATTAGGCCAGTTTTTATCCTTATCCGCTGCGAGACTGGCAGCAATTTTGTTCGGAATGTGATGAGCCAAGTTACGATCTTCTCTTTGTTTCAAACCAGTTTCGCAAGCTGGAAAGATTTTGTGTTAGGTGGAATAGCAAACAAATCTTTAGGGTTCATTTTCGTTCGATGATGTTTTGTGTGCTACCGACTGTAGTTGCAAGTAGTCCAGGAGTAGCCTAGTCATCCATAAAGGCTTGCTGCAAATTTTCATATTTTAGAGTACGGATGTCTGTGTAGCCGAGACGGGCAGAACTTTGATAAAGATTCTAACATCTACAAAACTATTTAGCTCACTGATTGAACCTGTGGAGCACCCGTGTTAGGCTTACATGTCTTGAACAATGAAAAATCACTGTTAGCTTATCGTAATATGGTCGATCTGAGTACGTTAAAACGTTAACCTTCCACCTGCGAGGTTTATGTTGTTACGCCTTATGGAAATATGCCGCTTGTTGGGCTGAAATATTGCTATCACCACGACCAGGTTTAGACTGTTTAAATTGGAGTGCCTGTTGCCGTTGTCTCAGCTAAATCTCAGTCAGGTTCCATTTTATTACAGATTAGTTGCCGATGTAAAAATCCCCGACATTTATTAGGATGTTGGAAAGTCACACCCAAACAGATATCATTTCTGGCAGTTTTTAAATAAATACTTATTTTCTTTAGCAAAATTGTCAAGTATTAGTGCGTACACATTTAAGAGTATCAAAATTAAGTGGATTACGTGGAGCCAAGCATAGACAAAATGTTAGATTATAGCAGTCCAGCTAAGTAAAATATTTTACAGCGACACTCGATAGCCTAATGGCAATATCATACTTTCCTGGATCACTATTAAATGAAGACGAGAAGAGAATAAAATTTTCTTATTTGTTGAACCAGAATTAGATATTATGGAGTGTTGGAAGCAGTTCTGGCCTACTGGAGACAAACAATGTTGATACCACACTATATCGGCACCCTAACCATAAAATTTTACCCAACTTGCAAAACACAGGACTTCATATATTAAGAACCATTGTTTAGACAGCTAAAAGAACAGCCATAAGCAGTTGAATTTCCAACGTGCATACTTTGGTGTGTTCTGCATCAGTACAAACGTGGTAGGATGGTTAGTTGCCTCCCATAAAAATTTCCCTGAAACATGTGCATATGAACACGGCTTTTAATACTTCTACCGTTGGAAAAGAGAGGCACATCAAGCACTAACCGACATTTGTTTGAATATTTTAGTTGGTACAATTCTCCTTAACTTTTTAACAAGTATACGATGATAATAGCTCCATCCTTGAATCGCATATAAAGCCGTCTACTTGTGGCCCTATTTTCAGTCATATATACAAAAGCTTTATTTCGTTTTCGCATTACACGAGACACAGCAAACAGGGCTACCTCTTCCTGTAGTTCCCGTTGGCCGTTGTCGCACAGTATCATTATTTGTTTTATTAATTATTTTGATTCGTAGTCTATAAAAGTACACCAGGTTGCCTGCTCTCAGATTACCTACCGCATTAAGCTGGCAAGCACCACATGCCCAGAGGTTCATTTTCAAAGTTCTCCTTTTCTTAGATAATCTGCCGTTCAAATCTAACGAGTACCATCATTGCAAAACATTCGGTTTTTCAAGATACCAGAACTTGCCATTTTCATTTCTCCTGATAGTACTAGCAGGCTCACCACGAATTGGTCAAGAGCTTTAATTTGGTTTTCCTATTATAGCCGCAAGCCATAACTGTATTGCCTGCGTCAGAAAATCAACTCTCGCTTTACTTTTCGACTGTGAAAATCTTGAGACCTTAAATTGTATTTTAATTCCCACATTTTGAATTGTTGTTCGACTGGTTAATTACAATGGGATAAATACATTCTTCAAGCTCACAAACTTGATTTAAAGAATTTTTATCACTGGGTGTGCAATCAATGACTGTTTAATTGTGTGACATATATACGTAACGACAGCTGCATAAAGTTCATTTTCAGAATTTCATAAAAATTGTGCTACCGACATTACTAGTTAAGTACAATGTATGCAAAACTACTAACAGTGAGAGCCACGCATTTAATTTAGCTTTCCATATATATTCGTTACAGTTTGATCCTCGCTAGTCTTTTTTCCGTCATGCTCTAATGATCATAATAGACGATGGAAATGCGTCAATATGCGTTTCTGACGGTAGTTTTATTGTGTTGTTTGATGACTGGTTATATACAAGGGATTTGGTGTTTACTTCATGCTCGTAATCTTGATTTAAATAACTTATGAATTCTTATCCGCAAATGTAGTCTTAATTTCTAAAGGCCCACTATTCTAATTTTATATTCCGTTAGTGGTCTTGACAACTACTTTATATCCCGAAAAATACGGAGAACACTACCTTCCTAGTATTGTAATACACACATTAGACTGCTGGGTGTAATTTTGACATTTGAACCATCTATAAAAAATCTTCATTATTTCCTTCTTTAGCCATAACGCCTGGAGACCTATTAACGCTCATTGTGTGGAAGAATTATCTCTGTTTATGCATTCAGATGCTGGAAACAGTAATAAGTAATAATTGCCTTTTTCCAGTCATGCTTGAAATAAATAAACTTTGAAGTCGCCATTTCCAAATTTATTTGTTTATGTTCAAAATTGTTTCCCTATGTTTGCACTTAAAGACCTTCGAGTTTAGTGACATATTCGATCAAGACAATCTTGAACGGATTAACTTCGACATTTAAAATGTAAACCGTTTTAAACTCGTGTGCTTCCATGGTTCAATTAATCTAGAACAACATATGTGTAACATGTAGGAAAATAACTTTTACACAGATGCTCAAGCCAATGCAACTTATCTCTAACATTATTTTATATGTATTTTTGTTTTCAAACGACTTTGTGTGGTTTAAAAATTTTATTGTGTCTAGTAAATATTATCATTAGAAGTTGTGGAATATCATTTAGTTGGGTTATTTCAGCTCTAATCTACAATTGAAATGAATGGTTCCCATCTGTATGTGCATAATTTTTAAAAAAATACTATATTTCGTCTTTTTGCATATATTCGAAAAAATTGTAAATAATTAAACGTTCTTCACCCAAATATATAGTGGTTAAAGGGTGTAATACCGGCTCCTACTGATGAGTCGCCAGTAAGCACGAAACTAATGTGATTGAGATTATACTTTCCGTTTATGCTGCCTTTGGTTTATCCTTCTGGTCACAACTGAACTAATTTGTTACTAGGTTCGCAACACCTAATACATACTTGCATATATATTAATTCTCAGCAACAAACAGTATTTAACTATTATGTGTTCTTGTTTACGAAAATGAATCATTTGCAGTAAATATTAGGGTTATGAAAAGGAGATTGCACTTTGGATCTATCTCACATTACTTGATGAAAGATACAGTATTTTTTCTCGTACAGTCATACAAAGATCATTTAGCAAATACATTCATTACGTTAGATACTGTTTGTGGCGGAAAACTAATATATATGCAATTGCGTATTAGGTATTGCACACCTAGTAATAAATTAATTCATATAGAACCAGGAGGATAATCAGTAATATATATATATATATATATATATATATACACACATGTACATGATGGCCATCAGCCAGTGCCCAAACCGACCCACCTTCTGTCAGCCAGGTGCCATGTCATCTCTGCCGTGCTGTCATACAAAATTCGAGATCTGGTCATTATTGTTTTGATGGCTTGAGAATTAACCATATGTGCACATTGTTCACTGTTACATGTACGAGTACTATTTTTCCCAGTGTAGTTGATCGTTTCACCTTGTTGCGCAAATTTATAATTTCCACATGGTAACATCGCCAGTGTGGATTGCACTGTTAAACGCTCATATTGTTTGGAAACTTCTGTCACCGTATGCGCCTCTGTTATTTCTACTTCAGTTTGTTGCCAATCCGATTGTGTGTTTGTTGATTCTAGTCGAGGACCTGTTTGTTCTTGACTGGATACTTCGCATATAGTATATATATATATATATATATATATATATATATATATATATATATATATACTTTTGTAGGTATTGTATCACTTTCCGTTCATTCTGTCTTTGGTTTATTCTTCTAGTAATATTTGAACTAATTTTTTCCTGTGCGCAACACATAATACACAATTACATATAAATATCATATTTTTTATGAGTTGCAGCTTTTATTAAAATTTGTCTTTCTGTTAGAGTTAGCAGTAGTATATTTTTATACTTTTTTAATGCATAGTCTACCGTTCCTGAAGACAATAAAACGATAGCCACACAGGAGTTTCGGCGTATCTCAGCCTATGTAAGTTTTTCAGTCTTATTTGTTTTGTTTATTTTGATTTATTTATAGGTGGAATTTTTGTAATTGCTTTGTCCTTTTTAAACTGAAATAAGCAAACTGATCATTTTGTAAAATCTGTTGGAGAATTAAAGTGTCATTTTCGCAAAGATCCGATTGATCCCCATTTCCATGTACGCATCTTATTGGCTGGAGTGGATTCGTTGCTTTTTTCCAAAGGCTTCAATATCGTTCATACTAACCACTGGAAATGTTGTACGATCTAATCTGCGTATCTCATTTCCAGTGGTTAGTATGAACGATGTTGAAGCCTTTGGAAGAAAGCAACGAATCCACTCCAGCCAATAAGAAGACAAACGCGATGCGTACTTGTAAATGAGAATCAATCGGATCATTTCGAAATTGATAAGGCGAAGCGACAAGCTGCGAACGCAAATCGCGGAAATTCAACATTTTAAGCTCGCACTGCGCAAACATTCACAATATAATTAAAGAGTCCTTATCAACCAATTCTGCGATGGACATGAAAAATCTCTTCAGAAAGAAATTCCAAAAATTAATTAGTTATTGACCAGACGACTTTTGTTCCCCGATTATTCGTAATGCAAAATTTAATCGAAACTTCGTTTTTCCAAAATAAAAAAGCGCTATCGCTACATCAGTAGCCTTATATTCGTTTTTACCGATTAATAGCTTTCACTTATCACCACTCGTGCAACCAATATTCATCTAATCCTTTTCTTTTGTTTTAACTGCTTAAGATTGCAATGCAGTTCATCAGCAAGACTGGCGTCATCAATATTGCCTACTTATCAAGTTCCTGCCAGAATTGCTTAGTTTAAATTGAAAAAGAACATATAACCAAATCCTAACTTTCTACTTTATGTTAATGTTACTTGTTTAGCTGGTTTGGTGTCTGTTCTATAATGATATATCAGGTATGGCTAGTTAGAACTTTAGGTTGGAAGCAATGCCGAATAGGACTGTTTTGTAATGACTGGCTGACCAAAAGGACCTGTTGACATTTTATTGTATATAGCATGTTGTGCTCTGTTACGGTGACGTAATTTATCAGTAGCAAGACTGAAGCAAATGACCCCGAGTTCGAACTCTGGATTGCATTTCGGGCATGTATTTGATGAACAATCAATAAGGTCAAACTTGCATGTCTAGATAAATTTAATTTGCTATTTTTAACTGGTTAGTTTATAATTATCGCATGAATAAAATAAAATCCTGCAATTATACTTTATATATATATATATATATATATATATATGCTATATATATATATATATATATATATATATATATATATATATGCTATTATACATGTGCTTTAAGTATAAACTGATCAATGCGTAAGATACCAAAATTCAACTATAAAATAGATTGATGACCTCCTTTTTGTAGCCAGAATTGATGCATTCGAGATTGGAACCAGAGAACATTTGATTTAGTCTTGTAAATAGTCTCTTTCGCCACAGCAGCGGCGTATGGTGTATTTTTCAGCTGTATGCCGATTTAAATTTTATCAGTATTTCCTTTAGTCGGACGAGTTGCAAGACTTTGAATCCAATATATTCTGGTTCACATCATGACCGCGACAATTATGTTAACTGCTGGTACGTAAACATTAAAGATGAAGCAGGTCAAGTTAATAATTTGCATTTGCCTTCTTATGCAATACTTTTTTAATGTGGACATGTATTCTGCAATTAGTTTCATTCAATATCAAATTTCCAGGTGGCATGGTGCTTGTCTTACAACAACTGATCGTAAAAATTAAGTCTAAACTTTTTGTGGAACGCAATACCAAATAGAATCTATTTGAAGGAAATTCCGATTAACATCCTGTTAAACAACCATTGGTTGCGCGGACGGTGATAACAATTATTATAATCAAGGTTGCGGTTTTGATATAAGCACTTGACCCATTAATTACTTACATATGTCAGTATAAACTAAGAATTGTATAGTGTAGAGAAGGCAATTCACCCAGTATTTTGGTTGGGTTTGTTTGTTTTTTTTGTGGTTTGTTGTTGTGTGGGTTTGTTGGATGAATTGCCTTTTCTCCACTATCAATTCTTAGGTTTACTACTGACATATGTAAGTTAATGGGTCGGTGTTATATCGCGACCGCAACCTTGATTATAATAATTGTTATCACCACCCGCGCAACCAATGTTCGTTTAATTATATAAATTCATTCAGTAGACCGGTTTCGTCCTTATTGGGAACTCATCATGTACTGGCCAGAATTTGCCGCGTTACATGATGAGTTCCCAATAAGGACGAAACCGGTCTACTGGATGAATTGCCTTTTCTACACTATACCATTCTTAGTTTATACTGACATATGTAAGTAATTAATGGGTCAGGTGCTTATATCAAGACCGAAACCTCGATTATAATAATAAAATCATGTTAGTTAGTATAATTGGTTTGTTTTTTATTCTTCTTTTGTAGTTTTTAAAAAAAATGATTTGGGTTTATGGATTGACGTGTTATTTGCATATGCATTAAAATGGAATTATGTTATTGAATACTTTTAATTAATATGTTCTTCTGTATTAAATTTTTATTTATTAAATTCGAAATGAATTTAAATGTGCAACAAATCTTCTGTGCTTTTATTTTTGGTTTTATACCATTTATATTCGCACGAGGAATTACATTATGGATGATATGCTTAGAAATGTAGTTTTTTTAAATACTGTATTTCTTAATTGTTGCTTACGATTACTTACGAAAGCTTAAATATTTTACACGACAATACAAAAGCTAAAGGATGTTAATAATGGAAAATTAGAAGCACATTCTATAACGAATGGAAACTTTATTCCACTCCAACGTCTATGCACAAATCTTAGAGAAGGGACAGATTTCGCCAGCACTCATCTAGACTAAAATATCTGTTATATTATGTAGTATATGTTAACAATCAAATTATATTTCATAATCGGGTTTAGGCATTATACCATATGAAACCGCAAGTGAAAACACATGTACGCACATACAAGTTTATATTTATTTCATGTAAATAAGTTATTTGACTTTTGAAATCGCTACTCAATAAAAAAAATATTTTTGAATGAAATAGATAAAAACTGAGGTATTATTATTTGTACGTCGGTATGTGTACTTGTGCTTCTGCGTGAGTGTTTCACCAACTGTATTTCTGGTGTATAATGCATATGTAATCCAACATTACCTTGTGTGTTTTTATAATTTTATTATATAAAAACATATATTTCTGTCTATTTATGATCTTTCAATTTAATTTGTGAAGCTTATTTCAATTCACCCTATGTTTCGAGATATAATTATTTCTTACCTCGTTAAAAATTCCATTTTGTAGAAGCCATAGGAGAGCCCCTGAGACCCCAGGCTCGGATAACACATATAAGCGGAATTATCATGAAAGTTAGAATAAATAAAATTTCTTATTATTTTCTCTTAAATTAAATTCCTTAAGTCCTTCGGTTAATTTCTCTGTATCCTCGCACTTATTTCTATTATCCATAATGTTAAAATAAGATTTATTACAATATGTTAATTAAAAAGTGTGTATACACACCGTCTCACTGATTGTCACAGCGTATCTTTCCGGAAGCGAAACCCTTGAAAACAGAATATGCACGATTATTACCTGAAGCGAATTTGAGATCCTTTCCGTAATACTAATAATAACAATAAATTGTAGTCAACTTCAATAATTTATTGTCAAAATATTGCTTCTCTAAATGTCTTTTAGGAAGATAATAACATTAAGCCAGGAACATGCAGTATGCGTACCACGCAACCCAAAATCTAAAGAAAAATTACTAATAAAGTCACCAAAAAAAAGTAAAAATCTTCCACACTATACACACAAAGAAAAATTCTAAAAAAATTAAAATATTTAAAAAAAACAATACTTCGTTTTATGAAGTCAGCGGTAACGTCAATTGAGCAAAAATAAAAATTGATTTATTTTTATATGAGAAATTCATTAATCTCCAACACGTAAATTGACCTCCATATTTTGTTATTTTATCGTATTAACTTGCATTTGTAGTAAAGTTACATTTGGATATACAAAATGTTTATCTGTTCTATTGCTAACAAACATAAATTGTTGAACCCAAAATAGGACAGAACATTAAATTGAAATACTACGATAATCGACTATGCAAATAATGTAGTTCAGTGCCGGATAATATACTGTTTTTATCCTATCTATTGATAGTACAGAATTACCAGCACATTTTAAATAGAATTCTAAAGAGCTATGTCATGGTGGTTTCGATTTTACGTAAAACGAGAGATTGGTTTTGCGAAATGATGGAGAACGAAGCCAAGTATACCCTTCTTATCTCAGCAACAAAATATCAGTATCGCATTTCTTCGAATACACCATCACAAGACTAATGGATCAAAAAACGGATTTCAAATCGAAATTTGCAATCATCATAATTAACAGAAGCAATTAAAAAGTTTACACTCATGCAACACATTGTCGCATTTTATTGCACCATCTATATTATTTATTATTAAAGACAATCAACGTCGATCTCAATTTATGTGGTTGATGCCGTTGATATTTCCGTATGATGAAGGCTAATTTTTCACACCTAAAAAAATCATTCAACGTCAAATTCCAAACTATTGGTTTTTTTCCTGAAGCCTACGCAAACGAAATGCATTTTGTCGCGTTACAGCTCAAATAAGACGAAGCCGTTGTCCATCATCTAAAGTCAGGCAAGTTTGATTAACTAAGGATATGTCTCCTTAGTTTTAACATGAGGTGAGTCCACAAATATCTGTGAAAAGGTGTATTTTAATGAAGTAATTTTATTCACATTCCATAACTAATTTTGATTAGTTATACTCACAGCAACTGCAGATGGTTTATTTTTTAAAGTGTGTTTTCTGAGTGCCAGCTTCATATTTTCCAATGCCGCGTTTTGCATACGCGGGTAATAGCTTAGCACGGACAGTTTCACAAAGATCCGATTGATCACAATTTCCAATTTTGTTTTGTATTTGATCGGGTTGAGTTTGTAATCGTCCCAATGGAAATGCGGTTCTAGCAGGTTTAATCAGAATATTTTAAAATTTTATGTGGGCAGACATAATTTAGTTTATGTTTAATCAGCTTCACAATTCTTTAAATGTATTTTTAAATCAAGTTATCGAAACTATACTGTACAATGATGTTGCAAACTGAACACGTTCGTCGTTATTGCCAATGTCTTAATACATTTCTGCTAATTGACTTTCGCTTTTTTTTAATATCTTATCTCATTTAGAACATTCAACATAGAGACGCGCTCATTGAACTTTATCAAACGCAAAGCCCAGCTTTTAATGTAAGTGGATTGCTCATGGCTGAGACCAATGTTCACAATTTAACTAAGATAGCAATAATTCTAGCCTTGATTTAAAGAATTGTTACCACCACCCGCGCAATCAATGATTTTTTAGATGTATTACCTCTATATGTAGTGAAAGCTGCAAAAAATAAATGTTCGTGACTGCATCGAAAATGAGCAGCTGACATTTACAATCAAGTATAATGTATGCGAGACTACAACAGGTGAGAGCCGCATATCTAATTTTGCCATCAAAATATATGCGTTGTATGTTTGATCTTTGCTAGTCAGTTTGCTTTTGTTACCTGATGATGAGCATAGAAAATCTTAACGCGTAAGAAACTGTGACTGAAAGTAGTGTTGCTATGTTGTTCGACGACTGGTTAAATATACTGGAATTGGTGTTTACTTCGAGCTCGCAAACTCGATTTAAAACATTGTAACCTCCACCCGCACAATCATTCATTGTATTGATTTCAGCTATATATTTCTGAACCCAAAGTAAAACCAGTTATATATATTACCTTCCAAATTTGTATATATATATATATATATATATATATATATATATATATATATGTGCGTGTATAAATATGTATTTGCTTACAAACAAAATAATTTATTAAAAAAATTAGTTTATTAATTGCTAGTGCGATTTACATATATTAATATAATTATTCGTTTTGAGAGGTCCTATCAACACAAATAAGTTCAATTTAGATTTAATGCTTACGTGTTTATACTTAATTAAGCGTGAATTTAATTGATTTTGATTTGTTATTTATATTTATTCGTTGCAGACGCACGAGTCGTTTGTGTTTAACTAAATGCTCATTTTAAATGTGGGTGTTTTCGAGTGTATACTCGCGTGGGAGAAAGAGATGGAGAGTACGTTTGAATGTGAGTTTGTTTGATACGCATTATATTATTAAGTTGTGCATGAGACTGACTTAGTTTTCTATTGGTTTCTTGTCGTTTAGCTTGGCTGTAAATTGTTTATTGTGGAGCCATAGTATATATATGCTATCATATATTAGGTGTTGCGCACCTAACAGCCAATTTGTTGAAATAGGAACAGAAGGATAAATCAAATTTATGCCGCAGTTGGACCCATTATTTATTATTTTTGAGGAAGGTGCTGCTTTATTCTTATTTTTAGCCTCTTATTATCTGCCGTATTGAGCGTTGCGGGTACACAGAAATTCATATACTGATAATGGTGTGGATATTAAGGCTTTTTAACGTAGCTTGACTATAGTCAGTAGATTTTATTATCAATATACCTGTTTCATTATCTGACCTATGGGTTTGATTTGTTTGTTTCGTTGTGGCTCATTTAATCTCGCCAGATTTAAACGCGACAAGACAGAGAAATTATAGAATCCTATAACGGAGATTCTAAACAGAATTATTTTGAAAGCCGAAGCTTAGCTGGAAATTGACACCGAGGAAAAAAATGTGTTTATTATAGAATGTAAAATGCAAAATAATAGGCTCAACATAACCGCTATTATATGGGCTGCCTAAGGTTTACAAAAAAGTCAGCAATAATAAACTTCCACCTATAAGAACAATATTGTTTATGGTCAACTCTTCACAGCATGGGACAGTCAGATTATTATGCCTGCTTATAACACATAAAATGGAAGAATGGTTGGAACACGTGATTCGGGATAGCTTTAAAAAGTCTGGAAAAAAATTGCAAATTGGATTTAAAAGAAAAGAAATTGTTGTCTCCAGATACACAATCTTTACCTATTAGTATTCCACCAAATTAAACTATATATATTCTTCGTGAGCAACTATAATTAGCTTTAGCGGAAATATTCATAGACGTGAAAAACATAAGGGAACTTCTTTTTTACGCACATCAAACGTACAATTTGTATTCTAAGGAGACAAATTGACGGCATAGGCATGGGTAGTCCTCTTGGATCAGTCTTCACAAACATATATATGCATCATTTAAATACAGCTAGATTAAAACCGTTTTTCATTGGATCCAATAGGTACGGACGCTACGTTGATGATACTTTCATGGTCGTTAGAAGGAATGAAGATACAAATACACTACTACATCAGAGCAAGTTTGACCAAGCAATCCAGTTTACATTAAAATATAAAAAGACACGTATTTCTTACGTCTAGATGTAGGAATAACGAGAGAGAGAGAGAGAGAAGATACAATCTCAAGGTCAGTTCACAATAAATCGAGATTTATTTGGCATAATATTCATTATTCTATTAGTGTACCAAGGATTTACAAGAGGAACCTCATAATCAATTTCGGCACAGACCCGCAGGATTTGTTCACCTACGAACATTGAATTAGACCTAAACCTGCTTCGCGATACGTTGAGGAATAATATTTATCCCGACATATTTATCTAATATAATTTGTAGCAAAGTAATAAAATCAAGACAAATCTTGATGAAAACAAAATACCTCAAAGAATGACGCTAAATGTTCCCTTTGTAAGTGATTCGTCAGCTGTGATTTTCAAAATAAGAGTAATTCGTGCAACTAAAGTTAAGTTCCTGTCGATACATGCGAGATTTGTGCTCAACACAAAAAGACTTATGCGACATAATGAAAAAGCCAGTCTCTCTGGGGCGTCCATACCGTTGTCTGTATATTAATTTCAAAATATATCTGCAACTCTCAATATATTGGCAGATAAAAAAGAGGCTCAAATAAAGAATAAATCAGCATCTCCTTCAAAATTTAATTTAAAAGGTTGCAGCTCTTGCTTAAAATTCCGCAATTTATGAACACGTACTACTAACAGGTCACGTTGTCAGTAGTAATAAATTTTCATCGCCATACAGGGCAAAATCTGAAATAATGCTTCCGTTTTTTGGAGCTATCGCAATTAACAATATTAGCCCCTAGTAATAAATTAGTTCAGTTGTGACCAGAAGGATAAACCAAAGGCAGCATGAACGGAAAGTATAATCTCATGCACATTCGTTTCGTGCTTACTGGCGACTCATCAGTAGGAGCCGGTATTACGCCCTTTAACCACTATATATATATATATATATATATATATATATATATATATATATAGATTTATACGGACAACATATATAATAAATACTGCCATTGTAGTTTCATTTATTATTTCTTCCTCATTCACCAGTTTCGGTCTTATAAAAAATATTGAATGGTTAGTGGAAACCTTATATGAGGGACAAATTCTACGAGAATGCAGACGAAGAAAAATACGATAAAATAGCATAAGTTGGTATACTCTCACAAAATACGCAGTATAAAATTCCTGCCATTAGAATTCAAATCAATATAACTTTCCCAAGGGCTATGGCGTCCGTTGTATGATGATAGACCATGGGTTTTTATGTAGAATTTCACGTCTTCAGGTATTTCAAATGTTTTATCTGAAGGAAAGGCTAATCAGAAGTATGATTTCGAAAATGACTTCAACTTATTTTTAGCATACATCACGTTCGGCAGCGCTTATAAGGGTCCAGACTTCGAAGCAAATGTGTTCCGCTTCGAATCCCGTGCACAGCAAATTTTGAACAGTTTTTGATGAGCTTTTGATAAAGCTGAAACCAGACTACTGGATAAATTGCCTTTGCTAACAGTGCAATGTTTAATTTATACTGGCATTGTATATGAACCAAACCGTTGCCTTTTAGCTAGATACGTTTACGATTTCTTTGTCGTGTGAATTTGTATCTGAGTGTGAGATTAGTTAGTAATAGTCCGTCTGAGATCTAGATATTTAGTTCTATCACTTTCTAACTTCTTTAATTATTACAAACCCCTTCACCGGTTTAATAAATGTTTGCTGTGGTTGAAAATCAGATGATCTGTATTAAGTGGTAGACACATTGAAATCTGTAAATCATAGTTTACCTCCGTGTGCTGATGGACCTCAGAAAAAATCAAGTTTCAGTTGTTATGCAGCTCACCACGAACAAAAGGCCAAATGATCTTCGATACACCCGTTGCACAATATTACTTCAAATTTTCATACATACGCCCTTGAAGACGGCTTAACACTCCACAGAAGCCAACTTCAATAAAACAAAGTATAATCATATTGTTTATAACCAGTTATCATCAGAACACCAAGACAAATTGACTAATAAGGATCGCAAATCCATAAAAAATATTTTTAAAATCTTTATTAACGTCCGCGCAATCAACAGTTGGTTAATTGAATAACATTTATATGCGTTACGAAAGCTGAAAAATGTCATTTTTCTGACTACAAAGAGATTATACATCTGAAATTTTCAGTCACACGCGATATATATAATAGTACTCAGAGTGGGATTCGCATATCTAATTTGCCATTACTTATAAATGCATTGCAGTTTGATTTTCGGTTTGAACATGGAAGGTCGAAACACGTCAGTGCGTGTGACTGACGGTACTTTAGCTATGTTGTTCGACGACTGTTTAAATACAATGGGATTAGAGTTTATACCAATCTCGCAACATTGATTTAAAGAATTGTTATCATCACTCGCGCGATAAATGTTTGTTTAAAATGTATTACTTAAATAAAAATATATATATATATACATTGCGAAAGCTGCAAAAAGTCAATATTCGTGATTGCATGGGGATTGTGCAGCCGAAATTTTCAGTCAAGTACAGTATATGCGAGACAAATAGAGGTTTGAGCCGCATATCTAATTTTGCTTTCCATATATATGCATTGAATTTTTATTTACGTTAGTCAGTTTACCGTTGTGTTGTGCTGATTAACACGGAAGGCCGACCGCGTCGGTAGTTTGACTAACGCTAATTATGTTATGCTATGCGACTGGCTGGAGACAGTGGAATTAATATTTTTTCAAGTTCGCAAACTTGCCTTAAAGAATTTTGGTCACCACCCGTGCAATCAATGATTGCCATAGTAAAACGCAGTCTGATTGGATGTATGGTTCTTGTAACAATACACGTTTTGTAATCCTTAGTTCTAATCGTTTTTAAGACTACATTTCCGGATACGGATAAAGGTAACTCTTAACACAATTCCTGAGATATGTTTGTCAGAATGAACGAAAAAGTAACATTATTAATTTATATAATTAAACGAAAATTGGGTGCGCGGACGGTGATATCAACTACCATAATTAAGATTGCGATTTTAATATAAGGATCTGACTTATTAAGTACATACTTTTTCACTATAAACTAAGAATAGTATAGTGTAGAAAAGGCAATTCATCTAGTAGACCGGTTTTGTACTTATTGGGAACTAGTCAGATATTGTCTAGAATTTGCCGCGAACAGGGCTCGAAGATGAGCAGGACTGCTTCGGAATCTGTTGCTCTAATCACTGAGCCAACCTAGACACAATTTTCGGTTATATAATAATTTGTTTCTCGGTTAGCTTTTTCTTTATTTGGAGCCTACACGGCTTCACTTTAGACCTCAAGTTCCAACTAACCAAACCTAATTTGACATTAGTGAATAAACACAAGTATATAACGGAAATTTGTGTGTAGACTGCGGCAGTTTGGCTCAGTGATTTGAGCAACAGACTCCAAAGCAGACGTGCCCAGCTTCGAGCCCTGTCCGCAGCAAATTTTAGACAGTATATGAAGAGTTCTCAATAAGGATGAAATCGATCTACTGAACAAATTGCTCTTTCTACATTAAAAAATGCTTAGTTATACTGACAAATATATGAGTATATTGGGAAATTTTTTTATATAAGAATCGTAAACAGGATTTAAATAACTGTCATCTCCGCTTGCGCAATCAATGTTCGTTTAATTATATAAATGTTTAATTCAATAACACTTCTTTAGGTAGCGTGGTCTGTCCTGTATTGACAGATCAGGTTAGCTAGTTGGAACATTAGATCTAAAAGAGATGCCACATTGTCTTCATATAAAAAAATGCTAACCATGAAACTTTATTTAGTACATAAATGAAAATTATTTGAAGCGTGTGTCAGGGGGCTTAGTAGTTAGAGCAACAGATTCAGAAGTAAACTTGCCAAGGTTCGAGCCCTGTTCGCGACATATTCTGGACAGTACGTGAAGAGTTCCCAATAAGGATGAAACAGATCTACTGAATTACTTGCTCTTTCTACATTAAAAATATGCTTAGGTTATACTGACAAATTTATGAACATAATTGGAAACGAGTTTATATCAGGATCGCCGCCTTGATTTAAGTAACTGTCATCACCACCTGCGCAACCAATATTTATTTAATAATATAAACTTGCAATTCAATGTCATTCCTTCAGGCAGCATGATTTCTGATCTATTATGCCATATTTGAGTAGTTAGTTGGAATTTTAGCCCTTAAGAGATTCCATATCGTCTCCATATAAAAAATAGCTAACCAAGAAATATTATTTAAAACACAATTAAAATAATATTACTTAAATTTCGTAATACAACATTTAACAAACGTCTTTGCATGAAAATAGTTTTAATTTTGTTATTTGTACCCTATAATCTCTTTTTATCAACGCAGGGTATCAATCATTTATCGTTGATAAAATGGAGAAAGAAATGCTTCAAAACTGCCAAATCTCCTTGTTCAGTGATTATTTTATGCGTTTTACTTCTTAAATTATAGGACGTTAATCTGGAACATGGTGCTACAGCACATCCGATGCTGTATCAAATTTACAATTATCACTTGAATTTCCATTCATTTTCGGCATATCACGTAAGTCTGCCATCGTTAGTAATATCTTTACAACTTCTTTTTCTTGTTGATTGTTTTAGATTTTAATTGTGCTTCATCAAATTCATCACATAGTTTACAAATTTTATGGATAAATTGACTTTTACTCCTCCTCTTATTGTTTTGACGTTAGTGCGAAAAACGACACATGTAAGTGGGAATCAAACTATTGTAAACAATTCATGGTTTAATACAATCTGAGCTCGTAACAAGTAAGATGCATTTAAAATTTGAAGGATTCGAATAAACCTCCAAATTTTAAAATGCGAAGTGTTTATGCATCGTTGTTATTTATACACACATACGCACACACACATATATATATATATATATATATATATATATAACCGGGTGCAAGTAGATTTATTTGTTTATATTTGTAGTTTGATTGTTTCAAAATAATTAAATTATCCTGGACTACTGTAAATCTTAAATTGAACGCAGATTACACACGTTTTTTTCCAAGTGAATGAAAGTGTATTTTTTTGTGCGTGGTTTGGGTTGTGCCGTTGGCGAATTATTTAATGTACGTTTGGGTTATTTTTTGTCACGCTGTATTGCATCTGGTCATTCGTCTTGTATGAGCAAGTGTCCAATCTGGGCTTGGCATACTGTCTGTTCGAAGTAAATGTGCACATTTGTTTCTTGTTGAATATTTATGCCTTTTAGTTTATTTTTACTTTTTATTACTCTTGTGGGTGTTTTTGGTAATAATCGCATGGTTCCTGTTTCTTGCAAAGCTAGTTATCTCACCATGCTTCGTGGCACACATGCAGGTTTCGTGTTCGTTTTCATTAACGATTTTTAATATATATGTATATGTATAGGGGGAACTTGCTGTGCCAGCAAAATATACGTGTTGCTTTAACTTATGGAATACTAATAGAATAATATCACAATCATCTGTAATTTGTATTGTTTTAATAAAACAATCAATGATTGCGCGGATGGTGGAAACAATTCTTTAAATCAATTTTGCGAGCTTGAAGTAAACACCAATCCAATTGTATTTGACTATCCTTCGAACAGCAGAAAAACTACCATCAGTCACACGTACTGGCACGTTTCGACCTTCCATGATCATCATTAGAGTACGACACTTCCAGTCAAGTACAATGTATGCGAGGCTACTAGTGGGGAGAGCCGAATATCTAATTTTTCTTTCCATATATATGCATTGCGGTTTGATAATCGCTAGTCAGTTTGCCGTCGTACGCTGTTGATCATCATGGAAGACCGAAACGCGTCAGTACATGTGACTGGTGGTAGTTTTTCTATGTTGTTCGACGACTAGTTAAATGCAATGGGATTGGTGTTTACTTCAAGCTCACAAACTTGATTTGAAGAACTTTTATTTTTGTATACATTGCTTCATGAATATTTAAGAATTTAAAGGATAGTGTTACTCCTTTCCTGACCAACTTCTGAGGCAGATATCAATATATTCTACTGACAATCTAATTCTTAAATTTTCCAATATACACGATGATGTGCGTTTATTTGAAACTGTAGACGGTAGGAGATTTGTTGACAGAAGTATACTTATCTTTCGAGTAAAAAAATATTACCCTCTATATTTTAACACTGATGTTTACTTTTACATTTGGAACGTTTGTTTCTGTGATGAGTTTTACTGTTCTAGTAATCATTGAGCCTAGAAAATCACGTCGGAGAGGTTGGTTCAAATAGACATTGTGATGCTGCCTTGCATTAGGCAAATTGGGTGAAGTCACATGTCAACTTTAATTAAGTTATCAGGAGAGATGTTCATTTGCATGGTCTTCTTCATATTCTCTAACTTTTCCTCGACCTTATGCCCAGAGCCTATCTTCTTAACTCTGTTAACTAAGCTATTTACCGTGTTCTTCTTGCAAGTTTTTGTAATCATATCTTGATCATATATTTTTTGGGCGAAGTATTAATTGAACGCAACTTACTGCCTCAAACTGCACAAAGCCAGGACGTGACATTTCTTAAAACTTTATGAAGCACTGTACACAAAACATCATGGAACCTCAAGGAATTGGTAAAAAATCAATTAAAAATATATCTTTTTTGACTGGCTACAAAAATGTACAGCAACAGATATATCTAGCAGGCAGAGAAAATCCAATATATTTAGACGTCACAAAATGTAGCATTAGCAACAAGAGGAAAAACAAATTTCAGGTAGGCAAAGCAACAAGCAGAAAACAGTTGTGACGCGCCAAGTTGACTCAGTGGTTAGAGCCATAAAATCTGAAGCAGACGTGCCCGGGTTCGAGCCTTGTCCGCGTCAAATTCTGCACAGTACATGAAGAATTCCCGAAACCGGTCTATTGAATGAATTTCCCTTTTATCCTGGAAAGTCAGTTTGCCGTCGTACTCTGATGATGATCAAGGAAGGTCGAAACGCGTCAGTGCGTTGCGACTGGCGGTTATTTTGTTATGTTGTTCGACGACTGGTTAAATACAATGGGATTGGTGTTTACTTCTAGCTCGCAAACTGATTTAAAGAATTGTTACCACCACCCGCGCAATCAATTATTGTTAAGATTGTATTGCCTATATGTATATGTGGCGAAAGCTGCAAACAGTTAATGTTCGTGACTGCATAGAAATTGTGCAGCCGACATTTCCAGTCAAGTTCAATGTATGCGAGATTGCTAGAGGTGAGAGCCGCATATCTAAATTTGATTTCCATATATATTCAATGCGGTTTGATCTTC
This sequence comes from Eudiplozoon nipponicum, assembly GCA_029291075.1. Classification (NCBI taxonomy): domain Eukaryota; kingdom Metazoa; phylum Platyhelminthes; class Monogenea; order Mazocraeidea; family Diplozoidae; genus Eudiplozoon; species Eudiplozoon nipponicum. The sequence goes on from JAQBSW010000483.1 coordinate 93,031, forward strand.
GATAGTCAGTTTGCCGTCGTACTCTGATGATGATCATGGAAGGTCGAAACGCGTCAGTGCGTTGCGGCTGGCGGTAGTTTTGTTATGTTGTTCGACGACTGGTGAAATACAATGGGATTGGTGTTTACTTCAAGCTCGCAAACTTGATTTAAAGAATTGTTACCACCACCCGCGCAAACAATTATTGTTAAATTATAATGGGTGAATCATAAGAATGATTCATAAATTTATTCTTCAGATAGTACTTAATTTCTATCTCACTTTTCAATGGAAGAAATATTCTAATAAAATGGACTTCCATTCAACTAGTAGATTATAAGAGTAATGAGGTCATCGCTTCTGTGTGATATGCATAAATGGGAATAAATTTTGCAAAAATACAAATGAAACTGAGAAAAAATATACTTGCTTTTTTCGTTTTTTATGAAAAACTGTTGCACATAAAATTTAACATATTAACAGATTTTTTAATCTATTTCTTTATACTTTTCTAAACATTTAAGTACAGTCCATTGCTATCTCCTGGATTCCAAGACAACAAAGAAGTCGTCCAACAAGCGATAGAAATTATTCCAGCAAGTTTATTCACGATTGCTTTTAAGTTATTTTTCAAAATGAATGCCTAAATTTTACTAGTTTTAAATTAACAATTGAGCATTGATAATTTATGAAGTCTTTTAACATGGTGCAAACGCCTGACGAGTTTACATATATAAAAACTGAGATTTCAGTTTTCAGCACAATTGGAAGCAAAAAGCATTTTGGTGTATGTTCGAGCAAAAAATATCTCTCTACTCGCATATGACGCCACGAGTTCTACCCAATTGGAAAATTGAAAATCGCCTTCCTTCATGCCATCCTGTGAGCTCGCAATTGTTAGCTTGTTTGTTGCTGATTGCCTATCAGATGAAAGTATCGTATTTAGATTAATCTTTTATTAATCGAGTATCGTCATAACAACAGGCAGCATTAGAATAACATTTATTAATTAATGCTTTATTGCTGCATTACAGTGAGATAAAAAATATATTAACAATTATTATTATTATTGTGATTGATATTATTACTTATAAATATAAATTATATTGTTGTTATATATTATTAATAATCATAAAATATTATTATTATTATTATTATTATTGTTGTTATTATTATTATTATTATTATTATTTAATTTTTTTATTGTTGTTGTTAGTGCTGTAGTTGTTGACATTATTATTTTCATTATCAATGTTATTATTATTTCTATTAATATTATTATCATTATCATTATTTGAAAAAAATAATACTGTATTACATTACATTACCTATATTATTTGGAATGTCAATATTATTATCATCAATAGCATTTTTAACAATAGTATTAGTAGTATACGTAGTATTAGTAGTAGTAGTAGTAGTGCTCTAACAACTGAGAAACCCTGCGACAGGTTTGAGCCCTGTCCGCGGCAAATTCTAGACAGTACGTGATGAGTTCCCAATAAGGATGAAATCGGTCTAATGGATGAATTGCCTTTTCTACACTATATAATTCTTAGTATATACCGGAAAATGTACTTACTTAACGGGTCAGGATTTATATCAAGATCGCAACCTTAATTATAGTAACGTTAGCTTACTTTTCTTTAGGCCTCCTGCCTTAATGTGCCATTCGTTGATTATTCATTCATTTCTATGCTAATTTCCTTTCCTAATCAATGTTCTTTTGTATTTTCTGTCATTTAATCAATTTAAGCCAAGTTCAAGTATCTTAAACGATTATATTTTTAGTCCTGGTTGCTGAATGTATGATTTTTATGCCTTAATTTTTACATTATTTTTACCTTAATTTTTAATTTATCTTAAAAACGCTGTGCTTTCTTAAATTATATTTATGAATTAGAATCTGGAGTATTTGATGCGGTTAGACAATCGGGATATTTTGATCATAAGATTTTACAGCTTGAGTAATATTTCCAATATTTATTTACAATCGATTTCAATATATCTTTGTTATAATTTATTCGAATATTTATTTTCCGCTATTCTTTCGTATTTCACAAGTTAAGTCAGATATTTTCGTGTTTTTTTTAAATCGGACATAGTTGACCTTTTGTTGATAGCTTAGACTTTTATTTTGCTAATCTTACGCCAAATTATTGACTCAATATTAACCTAGTTTGCTTTATAATGTTATCACATATTTTTTATGATTCATCAGGCTCGTAAACCATTGTAATATTTTCCTGCTTTTAGTTTCTATGTTTAACACCTTTGACAGTAATCTGCAAACTACGAATTTAAAATTTTGCTAAATGTCTTTGGAAATATCCATTAATTAGGAAATGTTTATTGTTTATATAAAGTAATAAAACATTGTAGTCTTGGCTCGCTACGATGTTCCCTGGTTAATCAACAATACTCATTATCATATACAAGATTAGATCCGGCATAAATTTGGCTGAAATTTATATTTGTACCGTCATCGAAGCTTCTTTGAGTTGCCGAGAACCACGCAAAGATGCTTCGATAAATATACAGATATAAATTTAACATCAAGCGAATCGGCGCAGTTGAAATATGTTTTGTTATTCGAAGCAAAATAACAATCAAAAGGTGGCTTCTTTTATCATAATTGCTTTTTAAACTTTTATGAATAGGGTTATGTGTGCAATTACTGAATATTTCTTGATTTCCGTTCCAAATCGAAGAAGTTGAGTACGCTTTAAAACATCTTTCTTTGAAAAACAGAATACTAATTACCCGCGTTAAATTGCAGGATGTAAACGTACCATCAGTATAACAAATCATCGCAAATTAAAATGCCTCATTGTAACCAATCCTTAGTTTGACCTGTTTATTCGTTTTTTTATATTTTTTAATATGGAAAAAACTCTCAACGATAAATAATTAGTTGGAAATAGCGATGTAGGATTTGAAATTTAACTAAATTTCTATTTGGTGTGATAACATAAAATTTATGAGCTTCTGTCATAACCAATTGTAACGAGACATACACAAAAATACTTTCATGAGTTTTCACGTTATTGAACAACTCTTCGGTAATACGCTGGGCGTAAATAACCCTAGGTTCCGGGACACTTTATTAAGTATTCGCTTAATTTTTTTTAAAAATACTAACGTTAGCACATTTACTACTGTTCTCCATTATGTCCAATGCAATAGATGGCCATCTTTACAATGAGGGATTCATATTCTCGAAAATAGAAAGTCAATAAAAATAAGAACTGCATTATTAGCCATGTGAAATCACTCTGCGTCCATTTAGTTGTCGAGTTGAGAATATTTTACTACTTGAATAGTTATAATGTTTTTATGAAGGATGCCATGGTGTCTCTTAATCTGTGCTATTAGAGATTAACAACTTCAAAGCATAATATTATTATTTCGCTAATAAATTTTAAATTCAAAACGATGCCTTGTTATGAATATGATTTTCGGAAATCATATATTCATCCATCAATGCAGCGTTTGCTCCGTTTGCCGTTGTGTCAAGTTCGAGGTGCTCATGAATGCTAGACCTTTGTAAATAGCCAATCCTTTAAAGATTTATTCAGGCAATAAATGCATTTTATTTAATCACACAAAAGTTGACCTTTAGGCTGCAGATATTTGGTACTTGTTGTTGACTTCACCGATATTGGTTGTGTTCTGCATGCGGATTCTATCAGAATTAATTATAAATGTGTCGTCCAGCCTAGACCTAATTATCCATAAATCTGCATCCAGAGTGTTCATTTGTGCAGATAATATTCTTGCTAAGTTTTCCAATCCGTCAGAATTAATTTTGCTTAACACAAATACTCCATTTTTAATCAATTATTTATTGGGGTTTGCTCGTATAAAGCGCGTCAATTTGGTAGAACAAAATACATATATTTATTATTATTCACTTCTACCGCTCGAATGCTGCTTCCATCATTGTCCTGACTATTTCATCTTAATTCGTACTTTCTGTATTGTTCATGTCAGCCTTATATTGGACCTTTGGAGCGTTCTCGGCCTCAAAGTTGGCTACTGCTAAACTTCGCATGGATGTTCAAATGGCGTTAAGTGGAAAGGGCAAACTATAATGTGGTATTTATTCGTTTAAATCGCCACCCTACCCGTAAAAGCCTTCATTTAAACAGTTTTATTGCTTCTACAAACTTCTATACGCAGATTTACCACTGTAGTTAAAAACTAACAATTGTTGTATCAGTGAAATTAATTTAAAACGGATCAAATATCTTAGAACTTTTACAAATTGTCCTTAATTATTCAAATATTTATATATTACATTTTCTTCGTTTGCAGTGCACCAGCAAACCACAAATTGGCTTCGATCAATTCATCTCTGAGGTAAGAATATTTACTTTATTGTTCGCGTAAATGTTTGCTTGAAGCGACCTGTCTCTAATTTTTATCCAATATGAAAAGGGCCAAGTGCCGATTTTTACTGATAAATATGCAGAAAGCACGTAAAGCGTGCGAACATGTGATCAAGATCTCATGTTCACTCGTAATTTGGAACACAATTCTCCTTCGATTTTTGGAACTTTGTTATTAAGCATGGCATAATTAATAATTAAATTCTTAAAAATTAATTCTATGCAAATAATTAATAAATGAAGACAGACCATTGCAATCGACACGCATTACCAGATGAGCTATATAGTATGAAGAGGGTAGGGCCAATTCCTAGTGATAAGCATCCAGATAGCATGAAAAGCATGCTAAACTTGGATTAAATTTTGTATTAGGTCAGATTTTGGCACACACTTCTGGTCATGCATGATTTAAATTATTATTTGGTAATATATAAATACACACAGTAAACATCGTGTTCACTCGCAATTTTGGTAAAAATTTTTGTCCATTATGAACTATTACGTTGTAAGATATGGCATGACTAGTATTTGAATTCTTAAACTTTAGTTTTTTGCATCGAAGATCAAACAATTATTAAATTAACGGACACCGTTTCATTCGATATCCGTAACCTGATTTTTATATAGTTTAAAGAGCGTAGTGGTAATTTCTGCTGATAATACAACTAACCATAAGCAAAAACGTGATTAAACCTCGCGTTTACTCGCACTTCGTTACGTATTTCATGCCTTATATGGACTAACGTATTATTAAGTATGGCAAGACAAATTTTTAAATTCATGAATGTTAGTTCTTTTCAACCAGGAATAAATAATTACTAAGTGAGGACAGACTCTTTCAGTCGACACACATTACCAGATAAACTATACTTTTCGAAGAGCGTTCTGGCGTCTCCTACTGATATTCATCCATATAGCACGAAACACATACAATAAAGCAATTAATTTATGTATTCACTTGCACTTCGGAACACATTTGTTGTCCTTTATGAACTATTGTGTTTGAAAATGTCGGCATGATTAAAATTTAAATTCGACGGCCATTACTAAATTAGCTATGTAATGTGAAGAGCGTAGAAATAATTCCTGCTGTTATGTGTGCAGATATCGCGAAACGCATGCAGAAATGTGATTAAACCTCGTGTTCAATCGCACTTCAAAACAAACCTCTTGTTCTATATGAAATTTTATTATGAAGCATGGCAGGTTCGAACCCTGCCCGCGGCAAATTCTGGAAAGTACGTGATGAGTTCCCAATAAGGGCGAAACCCATTTACTAGATGAATTGCATTGTCCACACTAAACAATACTAATTTTATACTGACAAATGTGTGTACAGAATTGGGTCAGATGTTTATATCAAGTTCGCAACCTCGATTAAAATTTATATTCAAATTCATTTTAATTATTTTTAACCAGGTACAAACAAATACAAAATAAGGATAGAACGTATCAGTTGATACACATTCCCAGATAAACTGTATAGTTCCAATGATGATATTTATCCAGATAGCATGAAACGTATACAAAAATGGAATTATTTTCTGTGTTCCCTCGCAATTTGCAGCAGGCTTCTTTTTCAAATTTACAGAATATATTCTAGAAAATTTTCACCAATGACAAATTATTGATAACAGAAGAACATCATAAAACATTATCTGGAAATTCCGGTTAAAGTACTTTAATTCAAATATATTTCAATCACAAATTGCATACACATGAAGATACTACTTAGTATCTACCTATATTCAGCATTAGCAGAATGAGACAAAATAACGGTTTTATTATCACCCTGCCATGCACATCATCACTTTAGTAATACTAATAACAAAAAGGCGACATTAAAAACAGCAATAAAAATACTTACACCAACAAAATTTACAATAATTATACATTTACAAGCTGTTTGTAGCGGAGAATTAATGTATATATGCAGTTTCATATTAGGTGTTGCGCACCTATTAAGAAATTATTTCACATATGATAAAAAAGGTAAACAAAAGAGGGCATGAACGGAAAGTATAATCTTGTGCGCATTAGTTTCGTGCTAACTGGCGACGCATCAGTAGGAGCCGGTATTACGCCCTTTACTCATGATATATATGGTTGAGGAAGGTGCGAAATCAGAACGGTGCAAACTTCTATACGTGTGCGTAAACCTACAGTAGTGAAGCTAACTTCATACAAAATCTTCGAAAATACGACTTCAAAGCCTACTCATTATATAAAATAGATACACTAAGCCTGTAAAGGATTTTAACACTATGGCTATTGTGTTAGCTTAACTTCTGCAGGCTTACACATTCGTATAGGAGATTTACCGTCCCCTTTTCACACACATCTCAACAAAATATATATATGATAAAGGGAGTAATATCGACTTCTACTTATGAGTCTCCAGTAAGCACGAAAAGAATGTACACGATATTATAATTTCCGTTCATTCCGGTTTTGGTTTATCCTTCTGGCCATATTTAAACTAATTTGTTACTAGTTGCGCAACACCTAATACACAATTGAATAATTAAACATATTTTTAAATTTCAAAAAAACCGTATGCTGTGACAAGAAGACCTAGTGTAAACAGATTTTGCTGAACAAATCAATTCAGTTATGTTTGACATCAGTTGATATTTAGTGCAGCAACCATCATTCATATCCCACAATTTAAATGACCAACGAAATTCGTAACTGCTGTCATAAGAATTTATTAAGGTAATCGCTTAGTTATGCAAGTATGTTTTAGGTTTTGCGAACCTAGTAACAAATTAGTTCAGTTGTGACCAGAAGGATAAACCAAAGGCAGCATGAACGGAAAGTATAATCTCATGCACATTCGTTTCGTGCTTACTGGCGACCCATCAGTAGGAGCCGGTATTACGCCCTTTAACCACTATATATTTGGTTGAAAAATGTGGAATAATAGGACGGTACAATCTCCTAGACGAATGTGTAAACCTGTAATAGTGAAGCTAACATAATCTGAAGTCAACGACAATGCAACTTCAATGCTAACTCACACTATATAGTATATATACCGAGTCTGTAAAGGATACTAACACTATGGCTATTGTGTTAGTAACCGATACCCTTTTGAAATCGATGAGTACCGGATACTAACACTATGGCTTCCGAGTCGGTACATGATACCAACCTGATGGATATAAATTTATGCTAATGTTCACCCAAATTGCGAATTACAACAATTTCCGAACACCTGTTACTCCAGTTAAACCATACACTCTGGCCTTCATCGATATCAGTTATCACATTTCGCGGTAAGCATGACATCATTCAATTCAATATATTACAGTTAAATACTGTTTTTTGCGAAGAACTAATATATATGCAAGTATGTAAAACATACTTGCATATATATTAGCTCTTCGCAACAAACAGTATTTAATCGCTTAGTTAGTTTTGACTGCCAGTTACCATAGTATCTAACACTTAAACGCTTTGAAGTCATCCTTATTTAGCCATCATAAATATTTACTAAATAATGAATTACACATTCCTCTTTTATTAATGCTTTCGAAATCTCTCCGAGTACGCTATACCTTTCTATCGTTATTATGCATTCTTGAGACAAACTTACAATCTCATTTTTCTCGCAGTGAATGCAATATCGTCGTTTTGTGTCAATTTTAAAGTTTATACATTTATTTGGGTATTTTAGCATCTTTTTTTATCTATTCAATATGAAATCCAGATCCAAAAACAACTTTCCTTTTTTGTAATGTTTATTGTTTGGTTGCATATGTCCGCGGAAAATTCTTGTCAGTACGTGATGAGTTCTACATAAGGACGAAATCGGTTTCCTGGGTGAATTGCTTTTTCTGCACTGTACAATTCTTAGTTCTTACCGACAAATGTACTTAACTGATCAGGTGTTTATACCAAGATCGCAACCTTGATTATTGTAATCATCATCGACCTCGCAACTAATATTTGTTTAGTAGTTTAGCTGTCTGCTATGTGCATACCTCATTTTTCTTTCTTGCAACTTTATTTTCTGTCTTAGAATGGCTTTAATATCAATCACGATAACTGTTTTATTTCGCATGCTGAGTATGATTGCTCATCCATTTATTAGCAGTTCTTCTAATTTCGCTTTAAATTCCATCACTTTAGACGGACCCAACTGTTGGCTGCAAGATTGTGTAAAGGTATGTTTCATTAGACGATAATTGTGTCTCTTCTGTGCTGGTAATTGTTCTAATTCCACACGCGCCAATGGCTACCGCTACGTCTGATTCAATTTTAGTCATTGCTAGAAATGAGCGACCTACCTTTTTTCAATCCGAAAATAGATATACGCAATACTTTATATTTGAGTGACAGTAAATATTTATTATTCCATTGTAATTTAATGATGTTCATGGCTATGATAATTTATTGATCTGTCTATCTATTTACCTTTCTATCTATAGTTTTATCTAGTTACATTTCATCCCGCTGCCCAACGATACATATTTTTTATGTATTTCTGTATATCTTTCATTTTAATATAATATATTAAAATTTCGTATAAAAGGTAGTTCTAAGTCAAGAAATAATTATGCTACATGTTTCATTATTATCTAAAGCATATAATCGTGTGAAATTTATCTTCTGTTCAGATTTAGTTCTCGCCATGGTGCCTGGTGTGTGAATATAAAACACTATTTATATGATTAATTCTTGTTCTGCTGACATTTTGCTTGATTGATAGTCGAACTAATGAAATATTTTAACACAAATATTCCATTTTCATTTTTTTAGAATCGCTGTGCTAACTGTCACAATTGGGTAAGATAACGTTTTATTAGCAAATATTTTCATGATAATATCTATGCGCCTTCTTTTATCAATGAAATATAAATTTAAGGTCGCCAGACGCTTTCCTTCTTTTTTTCTGTAGCTGATGTAAGTTTTCACCAAAAAACGAGCATGCTTTTGTAGAATACTCTGGAGCATTAAAATTTTGTTTTCAAAATTTAGATTTCTGTATCGTTCGGGTATTGACAAACGTTCTTAATTACACTGTTGGAAAAATTGGCCAAGCTTGTGAACTTGAGGCTGGAAAAGGATATAGCTTCTTGCCAGAATGATGTTTTGCACAATCATTGTAAATTATTACACTAGAATTGAAATTTACTTATTATAAAATCAGATTTATACGAGACTGTTAAAATAGCCCATTCTCAATTCTAGTGAATTTTCTAATATTTCAAATATATTAAGTTGGATTTCATGCATACATTATACAACGATATACTTAAATAATGAAGAAAAAAAAATTTTACCTATTCAACGGCCAAAAAAGTATGTTACATATGAAAGCTCCTGTAATATACAGCTCTTTTTTCGGTTGAATTATTAAAAACATTCTGTGCAATAGAAGTAACACCATGTATACATAAAATGAATAAACTTACGAATTTAATGGATATTTGTGTTTTTGTATTGTGTTCTCGATTTTGCATGTGTGTGTGCGTGCCTCTAGGGTACGCTTTTCGCTTTGTAATTTAATGAATACGTTATAAAACCGAAAAATATGTCTCTACTAAATTTTCTGCATAATGTACTAAAATAAAGAAAAAGGACTACTTTAGATAACGTTGTATAGACTTGTTTTTATAATAAATGAATTCTAAATTATAAAAAGGTTTTGCCATTTTATATTCATAATAATCTAGGTGGTTAAACTCAACAGTATACATGATGAATCTTTCTTCTTCAACGATATTTTTAAGCTGTTACCTACCTTCCCACTCAAAGATGTTATTCTGGGCATTAGTATCATTGACTATTTCATCCCAACAGAAATATTACAAGAAATCGGAAGCATTGCACAGAAATTCGTAATAGTTACAGTATGTCATTTAAAACCTTAACCACAAACATCGGCCAAACACCAATTTAAATTTCATTCCTATCTTCTCCATGTCAGTGTGTTGGTTAGAATAATTTTATATCTCAAACTTTACTTTGTCCTGCATATTTAACTTATGTTTTGCGGGCGTCGTATTAAAACTGCTGCAAAATATTTTTCCAAACATACAGCAGAGAATGATAGAGAATATACAACGATTTCTCCTAGAAACGTTTTCACAATCCATGCGTGACACATTAGTCGTAGTTTTTCTTGTGTTACTTTAGTTAAATCTAAAATTCTCAAATTCTGTGCTGGTACGATCAACGCAATGCTTTCAGTTTTCGCTGCATTTGCTCAGTCTTTCTAATAACCAGTGTTTATTAGAAATATATTTTTAAATTTAGGCAAAGCACTCTAGAATCACTCATTCATTTCTCTATGCACCATATCCATATTTTGCAAATAAACTATGCAGTCTAACCTCATTTACGCAGCTTTGCGAATCAATCCATCAGCTTTGTTTGGCTTAGATGATTGTGAGCTTAACAAAACATTTTTAGGCTGTAATTCGATATAAAGCACCATCAAATCCAGGTAAGGAAACGCGTTTGTAAGGTCTGTGGCACTGTCTGAAACGGATGCTTAAAAAAGCTCACTTTGGTGCCAAGGCAAGTCAAGTAGTTGGCTGTAGCTCCTGAATGCAAGACCTATCAATATAGAGGCCAAATAATACAATTACTATTTGTAACTGACAGTAAGCATTACAATACAGCAACAAGAATAAAATTAAAATGTTCCATTGATTTCATGCCCGCCAACTTGATGTGAATAATTTCATTCTTGTATTCTAATAATTTTGTTTAGCCTTATAATGACGGTCTACTTATACATAAAAGTAGCATATATTTGATAATTTTTTACCCAACTTTTACCAGTTAAAAATCGCATATTTTTCTTGGAAGTACATATCATCGTTCACAGATTTCACAAGATGTTTAGGCACGGCTAACTAGGTCTTTTAAGATATATATATATATATATATATATATATATATATATATATATATATATATATATATATATATTCCGTATTAGGAAGAAAAAACACATTAACGAGAAAACTAAATTTCATTTTACAATTTTCCATTTATAGGCATTCTGGTTTTTCATTTTATTATGTGGGTAACAATTGGTCTGACTCGGTATTACTACTATTTCTTGTTTGGCCTGATTAGTAGGTGTATATGCGTATGTCTTTGTGTATGTGCCTGTTTGCGTGTAGGCGTCTTTCTCATTGTAGTGCAAATTGATGTCTGAGAACTGATTATTCTTGTATTGATGGATGGAGTGCTGTCTTTAGTTTCGCATTGTTCCTCAATTTTATTCTGCCTACTTGGTAACCACGCAGGGTGTGCTTATATAATTTTGACATCTCTAAAAATGGGTTCGATAGCGTATGTACGACTGTTTTTCGTTCTTCAATTTTTTTTCAAACCCATCAAATTTTTGTTGAGTCTGGTCGAGTGAGTGTTTGGAATAATTTTTTGTTAGGTTTTATGATTTGTGGCCGGTCGATTAGAATATCATGTTGATGAAACATTTGAATGTTTAGGCCGGGCACTTGTTGCTTAACATAAAGAACACCATATATATGTAATAATTTTTATGTATTTGCTTTGTGTAGAGTTGAGAAATTGGCCAAATTGTCTGGGTGCCCCGTTTCCAATATGTGATCGTAAATAGCTGATTCTTATGACGTTGCCAAGCCTTTTGTAATCAGTTTCTGCGGTAACATTTGCTAGATTCTGTTGATCAATTCTTTCTTCGTACGTTCAATATATATGCTACCGCACGTACATGAGAATTTGTAGAATATGAATGATTTGGAGAGAATTGGCAATTGATCTTTGGCATCTAAATTCATGATTGTCTGTGTGCTGATTGTGATATTAACTTTTACACAGGAAAAATCCTCCTTAGTGATTCTATTTAACTGCCATGCATTTATTGCGGTAACTGTTGCTGGATTCTGTTGTTCAATTGTTTCTTCGTACATTCAATAAATATGCTATCGCACATACATGAGAATCTGTAGACTATGAATTATTTGGAGAGAATTGTCAATTGATTTTTGGCATCCAAGTTCATTCACAACAACAGCAGTGTGACAAAATCACACAAAAGACACCTAGTTAACAATCTAGCAAACATAATCAGGAATATCTGTTCTGAGCAAAACAACGAGGAAGAATTGAGCTACCTGAGGAAAAGTTTACTAATGAACAACTACTCAGAGCGGTTCAATGATACCAATATCAGGCCACGTCAAATTCGTACTGGAGAGGATATCGTCAAGCAGGTTTTCACAAACTTACCATTTAGAGGTTACGTACCGGCTTCAATAACTGCACGGCAGTTAAATAGAATCACTAAAGAGAATTTACCCTCTGTAAAAATATATTATCACATTTAGCACACAGAGAATCATGAGGTTGGATGCCAAAGATCAATTGCCAATTCTCTCCAAATCATTCAAACTGATTCAAAAAGGCTTGGCAACGTCAAAGAAATCAGCTATTTCCGATCACATAATGGAAACGGGGCACCCAGCCAATTTGGCCAATTTCTCAATTCTACAAAAAGCAAAATCAGAAAAATTATATATATATATATATATATATATATATATGTATATATATATGTATATGTATATATATATGGGGCTCTTTATATATTAAACAACAAGTGCCCGGCTTAAACATTCAAAGGTTTCATCATCGACTGTTCACAAATAATAAAACCCAACAACAATTTATTTGAATCAAAACAAGACCAAACACCCACTCGACCTAACTCAACATATATTCGATCGGATAAATTGCCTTTTCTACACTATACAATTCTTAGTTTATACTGACATATGTAAGTAATTAATGGGTCAGGTGTTTATATCAAGACAGCAACCTTGATTATAATAATTGTTATCACCACCCGCGCAACCAATGTTCGTTTAATTATATTCGATCAGTTTGGCAAAAAACTGAAGAAGGAAAAACAGCTGCACATACGGAGACTGAAATTGCAAAACAATATGGCATTTAACACTGCAATCTGCACCTGCGCAGTTACAAAATGAACAGAAGAGAATCGAGGAACAAGGCGAAACGAAAAACTAAACTCGGCAAATTAACATTCGTACTCGTAACAGCCAACAATGCAAACAGGTGGTTAACTCCCAATCCATCAATACAAGAATGACCAGATCCCAGACATCACTTTACAATACGAGAAAAATCTTCACATTCAAATAGGCACACACAGACACATACGCATAAACACTTACTAATCAGCCCAAACAATAAATAGAAGTAAACCCGAGTCAGATTTGTTGCCACCCACATAATTAAATGAAAACCCAGGATGTATATAAACGAAAGATTGTGAAATAATGTTTAGTAGTCTCAAAATAAATTGCCATTATCCACTTTGCTTTCAATGTTTTTTCTTCCCGATAAGAAATATACTATTTAACATTAGAAGGCAATGTACATTATATATATATATATATATATATATATATATATATATATATATATATAGTTAGTATGAACTATGCATTGCATATGATAGTAAATGCAATTAATAAGCTAGATGATTCCTTCCTTATTAGGCATTTATAAAACAATTTTGAGAACTGCTTTGCTGGTGGCTTATGGACATGGAAATTCTGAACCGAATGCATCATTATTCAAATCCCAGCTGCGGCAATTCCGGAAATAAACTGATAAGAACTCAATAAGGACGGATCTGGTTTATTTAAGAATTTAATTCTCTACCATATGGAACAAAAATATTGAATCAAACCCTGGTATTATGCCTTAATTATTAAGTTTATACTTAATTACAGTTTAGGCTAAAAATTAAAAATTCAGTTCATCTACATGACCTTTGCTGGCACTCGAGAAAAGCAATCGGAACTGCTGTGGCTGGTGAAAAGAACCATATAACTCATTCAGTACACCATGGTTAATTAGTATTTAATCGGTCTGGTAGATCAATTACTTTTGTTTTGTTTATACAATTTATAATTAATTAAAAAAGTAGTCGACCTACCAAGTCGATATGCAAAAATTGGATCCGTGCAGTGGCATTGAAGGCGATCGAAATACCCTCTACTCATTTTTTGGTTTACAACTCTGGCATGCAGTGCATTGTTACCAATAGTTACGAATATTTTTTACATTTTAGGTTAATAAAATCATCACAGCAATGTCTCTATGAGACATTCGGCGCCTTAATCTCCCAACATTTCATTCCAAAAAACCATCAGTTATGTTCATACAGACTTCCGCGCAAATCTTTGCACTGTTTGTCTTTCGTTTCGCACCAGTATTCCGCTTTGCAAGATCAACGCTGTATATGGTGAGAATAGGGTTGTGCCGTCTTTTAACTGGCTGGCTATGTCTTAGCCTGTGGCATAATTTCCCTGTTCTTCAGATATCTTGATTATTTGGCGAAAATCACACTGCAGAAACTTTGCTGAGCACATCGTCTACCGCTTCTCGATTCCGTCTTGATGATGAAGTGTTACATCATATTCCTCGAGTTATTCAAAAGCTCGGGTTACTCGTTTCTTCTCAATACGGCAAGTAATTACTTTTCAGTGACGGTATAGTTTTGCTCCGCCTTAGTGAGTGTGCCAATTATACATTGCGCCGGACATCCGTTCATTTGTAACACTGTCTCAATGTCAATAACTGACGCGTCTGTAGCAATTGACTTACTACATACCAAGAAAGTCAAAATAGTGACATCTGTTAATTTCGGTATACATAGGATAAACGCTTCTTGAGCCTGTTCAGCCCAACGAAACGTTGTCATGACACTATTTAACTAGGACAATTGTTGTTGAGTAACCGCCAACCCCGCGAGATATGATCTGTACCAATTCATCATACTGATAAACCGGCGCGATTGTTTTATAGCAATGGGCACCGTATAATCCTTGATAGGCTGAACGTTCGAATTCAATGTCATACATCCCTTTGTTGAAACTGATTGGCCCAGAAAATGAAATTGCCGACATATCTGATTTGTATTCTAGATTAAATTGTAATCGCCAATCTACGGCGTTGAACAATATATTTCTCAGCTAAGTAGATATTTGGTAATAACATCGTCAACGTAAGCTTTAGTACAAAGTAGTTGTGACAAGAAAGATTTTATCATTTTTTAAACACTTTCGGTGCGTCCTTCAGACCAAATTGTACCCGAGTGACTTGGAAAAGAACTTTGGGTACCGGCACCGATACCTTCTTTCGGTCTTCAGGCCGAACGAAAATTTACCAAAGCCCTGCTTTAGGTCAGACACGGCAAACCACTTGCGTTCCGCTAAGTGAACGAACAGATCACGCAGAGCCGGCGAGGGGCACGCGTCAGGTTTTGTCAGAGTTTAATTGCCAGAAATATGCCGTCGGTCGAAGCGATCCATCCGTGTTCGTAAAGTAAACAATAAGAGTTCAAGAAACAGTTCACGATGGCTCAAGATCACCGGCCCTTCTTATCTCTTGTGTTGCTCGAGTCGCTGCTGCTAGTTTCGTTGAATGAGTAAAATATACATTTGTGGTTCGTAAACTTATTTTTATTCTAGCTATAGATTATAGCGATGGACATTCACTGCAATCAAGGAGTTGGAATATAGTGCTCTATTGGCTTTTAAAATCATTCAACCCCACCTGAGAATACGACTGGTTTCCTCTTGCACCGCAGGCCTGCATATCGAATTTACGGAATTCATGCTCTTCGGTCACAAGAGACATATTCGCTTACAGACACCATCGAGTCGCCCAAAGCCTGACGCAAATGTCGTAGATTTTACGTTGTATAACGACAAAGTCATCGGTAAAACCGACACATAAGCTCCAATATCTACTTGCATAATCACTGCTTGTCCGTTGTAGGGCTTAAAAATTTTTATTTTATAAAAATCATTACGTGTGACGTTTCCCAGACCTTTTTCTTTGAGGGGCACTGATTCTAAACAGACTGTAGAGTGCTCTGTTGGTCGTCTTCCCTCGGTCTATAATTCGAGAGTTCATCGTTTATCCAAGACCATGAGTGCAAATGTCTGTTAGGAGGTTGACTCTATTAGCCAATTGAATTGGCCTTCCTCTCGGAGAATTATACTGATTTTGTTGCTCCTTAGGTGATGTATTGATCGCAGCTGATCTCTTCATATATTGAGATAGCTTCCGAGCCATTGGCTGCTACCGTCTGTCACGGACTCGCTGATTATGCCGCAAAGAATTCCAATAAGGTATTGCGCCTGTTGGCTGTTGTAATGGGGCTTATGTCTGGTGTCGCTGTAGCCAACGTAGTGGTCATTAAGGCCGAAATTTGTATAGCCTAGGTTCTTTCTTTCCCTTCGGGCTTGATAGTGCGCCATATCTTGTGGGGTCCAGAAGCATAAACATGATGGCTTTACGCGGTTGCAACTCTGAAAAAGACTCCGTTAGCTTGAACCACCACGTCTCGACGCGTACCATGGTATCGTGGGGCATCTCACCCGGTTGTGGTTTGAATCCGTACGGTTCTGAAAACAGCGGAGGTTTTGACTCGGACGTAATCCACATCCTTTCCACATCCAGGGGTAGAAGCAAAGGCTTCAATTCTGATGAAGGTCGGATAAAGCTCTTCGATCCTGATGAAATTACCATCAAAGGTCCATCTGCCACTCCTTGGGCTTAGTCGCCATTAATGTATTCACTAATATTCGTTTATTTGCTTATGAGTTCATAATTATTTTATCATCCAGCCAAGACTTAATTAACCCTATTTCCGCAGTTAGGGTATTCATTTGTGCAATTAACATTCTTACTAGGTTTTTCCAACCATCAGACAAAGTCAACAAGTTCAGCACAAATATTTTACTCTAAATCAATTATTCATAGCAGTTTTCTTCTATAAAGCGCGTCCATTTTGTAAAAAAATTACAAATGATTATTATTTCATACTCACGTCTGCAGCTCGAATACTGCTTCCATCATTTTCCTGACTTTGCTTCATCTTAACTCATGCACTTCGGCATCATCAGCCCTTAACAGAACAATTGGAGCGATCTTGGCCTCAAATATAATTATTGCTACATTTATGTGTGTAAGATCTAAATCATGCTAATAGGTGACGTTGCTCGCATGTAATTCAAAAATATGCAACCAATGTAGCATTACAAAACAGTCTCTCGTTACTAAGTGCTTACTGATAGAAATTTTATACTTCATTCATTATAGAAAGACTAACTCAGAAATAGAAGATTACGAGTGATTTTTAATTATCCCACATATGTATAGTGGTCTAATGCTCGATAGACAGTTTTCCGTCTTAGATCAATAGGCGTCAAAACATCAACTGGTGGTAGTTTGGTTACAGTGTGCTCATTTAAATAAAATAGTAGACAATCCAGACAAATAAATTGGCTTAAGGAAGATAGAGTCGCAATATGAGATCCATTCATAATAGTTAAAAACTAAATATCGATTTAAGGACATCTGTGTTATTGGGCACAGTACGTAGTGCTTCGTGCAGCAGGTCAGTAACCAGTTTTTTATATGATTTTGTGATATTATTGGCTTCAATTATGACAAATCTTCCGGGTCCTAAATCAGCTAACTTGCGCCAAAGCAAGAAATACTTAGTGCACATATAATCGGATTACAATATAGTCCACACCTTAACACGTAAACAAATATTTATGTCTCCCCTATGTTTCCTCTCTAAGAGCCTATGCTCATAAGACAAAATTCGTCGGGCCTCTCCAGCGTACATTTTACTGCAAAATTCCCACATATTTTCGCCATTAAATTTTTGCTTTCTCAATGTGATTAAGGTGTAGATTGATCAATTGATCGTTATCCTAAATAATAGTACCCAGCCAGGAGACTGCCATTCTTACTATACTTTTGAATTGACCCGTTATCATTTCGAGCAGGATATGAAAGCGATCCCCTAATACAATAAGCCAGCCAACACAATCGGTAATCCTCCACGGTATTTAGCGGTTATAAAACATAAAGGACTACGAATAATGTTGATCAGATCACAAATGTTTCTCTTAATAAATGAATCCCTAAGCTCATATGATAATAAACGTAACAAAATTGAGCAAATAAATACATTTAAAAAGCTTTACTCGTTATAAAAACCATATCAACTATCTCTTAAATCTCAATGGCGTTAAAAAGAACCGATACCTAGTGTTCAACGCTAGTTGAACAAATATTTCTCGTTCCATCCTCATTTAGACGGCTCATCCTTTCAATTTGGCATACATAATAGAATTTAAGCTGCTGCAAACTTCTATCCAATTTCTCTAAGCAATAATTCATTGCGCGGTTGTTGGTAACAACTTTTTAACTCAAGTTTGCGAGCTTGAAGTAAACACCAATCCCTTTGTATTTAACCAGTCGTCGAACAACATAACATAACTACAGCAAGTCGCAACGCACTGACGCGTTTCGACCTTCCATGATCATTTTCATAGTACGACGGCAAACTGACTAGCGAGGATCAAACCGCATTGCATATGGAAAGTAAAATTAGATATGCGGCTCTATTACGCGTACTCTGATGATGATCATGGAAGTTCGAAACGCGTCAGTGTGTTGCGACTAGCGGTAGTTTTGTTACGTTTTTCGACGACTGGTTAAATACAAAGTGATTGGTGTTTACTTCAAGCTCGCAAACTTGATTTAAACAATTGTCACCACCACCCCCGCCATGAATTATTGTTTAATTGTGTTGTCTATATTTGTGTGTGTGCAGCCGACATTTCCAGTCAAGTTTAATGTATGCAAGACTACTAGAGGTGAGTGCCGCATATCTAAATTTGATTTCCATATATATGCAATGCGGTTTGATCCTCGCTAGTCAGTTTGCCGTCGTACTCTGATGATGATCATGGAAGGTTAAAACGCGTCAGTTCGTTGCGACTGGCAGTAGTTTTGTTATATTGTTCGACGACTGGTTAAATACAAAGGGATTGGTGTTTACTTCAAGCTCGCAAACTTGATTTTGTTTTAAATTATCCAATACCGGTTCCTAATTGGCCAAATCAGAAGTCAAGTCGTAAGTGTGTAACCAGCTTTCATCGTATTTAAACTGAATAGCAATAAATCATTGCTCGTTTATATAGACTACAATGTGAACGTTCACAGAAGGAGAGCAATATTATCGTTCTGGAAATTAAATTGCCTATTGGCTATTCAAAGTATATTTACGCCAAATACTTTATTAATTAATGAATTATTTAATAATTTTAAAAGTAACATCTGTTTTTAAGAACTAGTTTAACGCAACATTCAGGAATACATCTAATCGCACTGCTAAAACTAATAACTTCTACTGATTTAATTAATAGATAAAATATAATAAGCTAGTACATTAGCAATAAATATGATTAATTATTTAGAAACCAATGAAACACATTACACTTGACTACACCAAATAAGAACAAAGAATCGATGCTTATAAACTCCCTTCAATCCTATAAATGTTCCTGTGAAGTCTTTAAACTAGGTTACACTAGTGAAAGTAAATTCATTTTCATTTGAGTAGCAAATCCCACAAATTTGAAAACAATTTGGACATAATTTTGAACATACATGATAATATACATGGAAGCTGTTCATGGATCCCGTTTGTTAGGCTTCATTTAGAAAATCTTTTAATCGTTTCCCCTCAAAACTGCAATGAACCATGATCTGGAGAAACCAATCAAAATTTCTTGAAAACATTAGGCCAAAACAAACATCAACTTGGGCATTGCTTCATAGCCTTTTATGAATAAGAAGAATGAGGTATGAAATCATTTTGCCGTAAAAAGGTATCTTCCAACGGTGATCTGTTGAGGCTACATATTTTTATAACAGATTTCCGTACGAGTTTAAAATAACCTATCTAACCGTACACTCGCCTGTATAATGATGTATCTATGTGGTCGCAATTCGCGCTACAGCATGTTTTTCGCTATCAATCTAGAATGTTTTATTAGTCTTCTCTTATATTTAAAACAAACAAATTGATAATCGCCACACACTGGCTTCTGATATTATAACCGGTCGTATGAGTCTAAATTATATATATATATATATATATATATATATATATATATATATATATATATATATATATATATATGTGTTCTCTCGTGTCAGATTTGTAGGTTATAAGGCTGGTCCATTTTGCAATATATTTCACTAATTTCTAATTTTAGCCGTTTGAGGCCTTAATAACAATATTTAATTTCTTCACTTTATGTGTTTTTATGCCTCTTCTCTTATTTATCTATACAGAAGTTGATGACCAGCAATCAAACAGTCTGTGAATCGTGCAAAACACCCTTTCCGAATTTTTCCAAGTCAATTGACTCGCCTGAGAAAGAACCTGAATCTTAGAATTTTCAGTGCAGCAATCAAAATGTAAAGAGTATACCAATGCGAAAACCACAGAAATACAAATACTCGTGTGCTTTCATAATATACATAATCACTAATTGATGTGAATGACGATTCGGAACCATGTAATTGCAATAAAAGTTATTCCTTTTTTCTTATAGCCTTTTTATGTTATATATATATATATATATATATATATATATATATATATATATATATATATATATATGAGTGTCTCTCGTTCAGATTTGTAGGTTATAAAGCTGGTCCATTTTGCAATATATTTTACTAATGTCTAATTTTAGCCGTTTGAGTCTTAAATAACAATATTAAATTTCTTCACTTTATGTGTTTTTATGCTTCTCCTCTTATTTATCTATACAGAAGTCGATGACCAGCAATCAAACAATCTGTGAATCGTGCAAAACACCCTTTCCTAATTTTTCCAAGTCAATGGACTCGCCTGAGAAAGAACCTGAATCTTAGAATTTTCAGTGCAGCAATCAAAATGTAAAAAGTATACCAATGCGAAAATCACAGAAATACAAATACTCGTGTGCTTGCACAATATACATAATCACCAATTGATGTGAATGAGGAATGTAATTGCATATCTTCCCTTCAATAAAAGATATTCCTTTTTTCTTACGGCCTATTTATGTTATATATATATATATATATATATATATATATATATATATACGGTCTTCGAGTTTTGTTTTCGTTTTCTGAACAGATTTAAATAATTTCTCTTACAATATCGATACCAGGGAAATACTCTTTGACTCAGTTTTCGTTTTTCATTTACTTTACTTTCACACGAGCAGATATTCCTCAATCCCGACCTTCCTAGACTCATCGTTTCACTACCACAATAATAACAGTAGGAAAATAAAACATTACACAGTGACTTTCTTCATTTTGTATTTA
The DNA here is from genome assembly GCA_029291075.1 of Eudiplozoon nipponicum. Classification (NCBI taxonomy): domain Eukaryota; kingdom Metazoa; phylum Platyhelminthes; class Monogenea; order Mazocraeidea; family Diplozoidae; genus Eudiplozoon; species Eudiplozoon nipponicum. The sequence goes on from JAQBSW010000483.1 coordinate 114,642, forward strand.
TATAATTTCAAATTTCATAAGCAAATCATACTTAATTCTGGCTCGACAAACTTCCAATTTCGATGCCGTGCGGGTTGATTTCTTTTCTTTCACAAAGTCGTTTCATATCTAAATTATCAACAGTAGATAGATAATAATTTATGTAGCGACTTAATCTTAATCGAGACCCAGTCCAATTCCTGTTTGATACCGAGTGAACTATAATTAAAGACTGGGCAATGTTCATTTATATTTCTTAAATGTGAAAGCATGTTTCACTATGATTTAACATTGAGTGTAAAATGTGGAATTCAATTTCCAATTCATCATCCTATAATAACCTAAAGCTTTATATTTTAGAACATGTTGATCTAAGCAATTTATCACCCGTATTTTGATCAATTTATTCGTTTGCCTACTTTTCAATTTAAGAAATGTACTCCTTTCGCATGCTGCTTGAAATTGATAAGAGAATTGACTCAGACCTTAAAAATTACACATAAAATCAAGTTTATTGACTAAATCATGTAAAATATTTAAGACATTAATAATAAATTTATAAGCCAGAAAGCCGAACATTTTCTCTTAATGACCACACGCCAGAACAACATACAAAAATTGAAACCGAGCACAAACTGACAGAGAGAATGCATGTTCCAGAAACTATTACAATATTTTTGTAAACAATATTTGTATAAAATACCGGCGAAAAATAAAAAATAAAATGTTCGTTTATTTTTATTTTCTGAGGTTCTGTCTCTCACATAATATTAGATTAGCGTAAGTCTCACCAAGTGTTCTAACAGTGGCCAAATGGAAAGAGTTCAGTTGTTATCCCGTTCAAATACGATGTATGCTGAACTACAGCAGGCCCGAGTCAAATTTGAGTTCTTAAACTCCTGTATTTTCATTGAGGTATAATATCCTTTAGTCTGTTCGACGAGTTTTCAATTGTTGGATTTTCTAATAATCGCATTCCAAGGTATAGTTTTCATTCACACCCACGCATTTAATCATGTTTAATTTGAATAACTTTCATGAAGCTCTTAAGCTATGACAATGACTAAAAGAAAAGTATACAACCTTCACTCTATTCTATACTACGTGGCAAAATAGAGGTTAAAGGCCGAGACTTTTGACAACAAGTGTAGTCAAAACGTGTCAATATGTCGAGCGAAAGGTGCTTAGCACTTTCAAATTATAGCAATATTATTAACCTCAAGTCCGAAAGGCAGGTTGAAAAATCGTTACCATCAAGCGCGAAAATACGCTTATCGGTACCATATATAATTTGTTCGGCTAGTCAATCAAAACGTATAAGACTGTATCAGGCAAAAGCCACATGAACATTTTACACACCTAGGTAATTGTTGTTTTTTGCATCTTATGGGTAGTATTCATTCTTACTGTGAATATAAACAAACCCACAGTAGAAGTGTTATGTAACGCGAGCGGCTCAAATAGGATTAGAGTTCATTTCATGTCCGCTTATTTAGTTGAAAAAAATAGTATCACGATAATCTTAGTCAGTAGAGGAAAAGGCTATAGAAACGATTGTGATTATAAAAAATTGTGCAGACGCTTCGCCGAAATGAGACTTTTCATCCATTTATACGTCGTTGTGGTTGTTGCGCGGATGACTGGGGTTCCTGAACGCTTCGACACGTGGCCTAGGTTAGAATTCGTCAGTCCGTTTGTCCAAACGTGTATGTGCTGTTAAGCGACTGACAGAAACGTGATTGCTGCTTATCAAATCATTAAACGGCTATTGCGAAATTAAAAATTGAGCATTCATTTGGTGTTGTTGCATGATGTACTCTTACAGCTTATATGTGAGAATGGAATTCAAGGTAATGCTTTAAGTACCAGATATTGAATGCTGACGAAATGATGTGCTGTTCTCTAAATTGAAAATGTAACGGGGCCATACTGGGTGTTTACTTTTCAAATCCACTTATGCAGTGCCCCATTAAATTATTTAGTAAGATGGATCACATTAAATGACAACAGTCAAAATTTACCTCTAACTATAAAAATGTGAATAGGAAATAAATAAAATTGCTACTAACATAATTTCTACTACAATTACGCCGAAAGTCTAAACGGTGACAGTTAAAATGTGTATGAGTATTTTGCTACGAACATTCCAATTGGTTACATCACCTGTGAGGTCACTCGGAATTGATGTCATATTTCGAGCCTACTTAACTGCATACACGATTCGGCTTGGTCGCATTGATAAAAAAGGTCGAAACTTGTTTAGTTCTTTTCACATAAAACTCCAATGTTGCCAAGTAGGCTATCCAACAATGTTAACAAAATGTGAACACCTTAAGTGATATCTTGAAACTATTCACTTAACTGGAGTTGTACTTTACCTTGAAGTCACAGTATACTCCAATTAATTTCTTGACTTTAATGTGTGTGTAATGGGTAACTCTGCAAACAATTTCGACAAAAGAAAGGTGTACGGGATGCCGGTTTTTATTGGCTGAACTGAAATTATTCCTTACTCATTTAATCTGAAAATAGCCGTCTTACAAGTTGCTCGACCAATATCAATCAAGATTTATAAGCAATCATGTATAAAGGCGCCAAATTCCCATTGCTCAATTTTAGAATTGGTTTACGGTGTGTTTCTAACCGATAATAATGACAAAAAGAATGGAAAATTTTACTTCAATTGTTTCATCTATACTAGCTGGCAGATCTCTAAAAAAAATTAACCTTCCACTAGATAAGTACGTGTGCATGTCTGATTATAACTCAGATGCACTCAGTTATAAATAATTACCAGCACGTGTGCACTCGTCTAAGTGAAATTACAGTTATTTGATGACAATTACTAACATTTCACTAGATCAACAATCGTTATGCGTTCACTATAAATTCATTTCTATAAACTTGCACAAGTAGGTAATTATTCTGCACTTAATACATCACAGTTGTTTACACACACATTCACTCATACATGACAACCGCTTATCGAGTAAATCGTCATTAATTATTACGAGGTCTGCCAATAAACAAAAGTGAACCAGATTTAATAAATCTTCTTTTTATCACTTGGATATATTTCTGGTGATAAGTGGACTGTTGAGAAAGGTACACGAAATCGAGTTTCTAAAATCTCTAATTTAAATTTAGTACAGTGAACAAAACAAATTCGTTCAAAACAACAAGGATCAGATAATTGAATATCTTGTCTCAAAAAACATTAATTATTTTAAGCTTATAGTGAGTCCATCGCAGCATTGTTAATTAGGGTTTTTGGATGGATATGTTGATGCAGGCTGTTGAACAATGTCGACATAAACATGTATGCCTCAAGGAAACTATTCTGCGCAAAGCCATTAACAATTAGATATCAGAAATTAATCGGAATTCACATCATAGTCGTGTTTACACATTCAATGAACCCTAAACAAACCGAAATCAATGAATAAACGGAGAGGGTGAAAATCGTAGGTAAGTGCGCTGTTGATTTTTCTGAGTGTTAAATATCCTAAAATGCGTTTGGTCAATAAACAGATGATCAGGAAATGACCGGTATGTTTATGAACACTATTTATCAATTTCATAAAAAAGGCATAAAATAAAGACAAAAATCAAACCGAGATTGTCATGGTTGCGCATAGCATAACCACATGCTAAACATCATCTAATTAAGCATGACTTATTTTAACAGAAGAAATATGTAATCAAATAATACATTCTCAAAAGATACAACAAAAAGCAGTGCCGCAGTTATTTTCACATTACCATCATACGAAGACCACATATCATGGTTATCATATGCACGGATTTTCCACATATTTATCCGAGTCGTGTTGAGAAATATATAAGCAAAAACTACTCAGGATGTTATGGGCAAAAATAGGGAGAGAAAATGCAAAATAAATAAAGAGAATTAAGCTGAATGTGGGCAAAACACAACAACACAATATACGGCATCAAATTTTGCACCTGCTTTTTTTTAAATGCGAAACAAAATAGATCTAGCAGCAAAACAACTGCGTAAACGAATAACTATAGCTTAATTTATATAAACAAATGGTGTATACTAAACAATTTCGAATTTCTACTAATTGAAATCCACTCCTCTGAGATATTGAACGCACCGAAACAATATTTTGCCTAAAAATGTACCGAAAATTTCTTAAAGCCACATCCAAAAGTACGTTGCGTCGATGAACGGATAAACAGAGATAAAGTAAGATGTTCATGAACATAAGTTAGAATACAAATTGAGAAAAACAACAGTGCATTTGATCATTATAGCGAGTTAACTTTATATCCAGTCATATCTTGTACTCAAGGTCTTGGCTACTTCAAACTCACTGGACTTAAATTCTTTGTCAGTCATCCGTCTGTTAAGTTAACTGAGAGCCAAACCTTTCAATCACTGATAGCCTACGCGGAAACCAAATTTTGTCACCTTTTATCTGATAGGGCATCGTTTATGGTTACTTAAACCCCCATAATGCAAACAGGTAAAATTTAGCTTCAGAAAACCGTCCATTGTTGTGATCGATCATTGAAAATTTGTGCATTTAATTCATGTAGCATAAATCAGCTCGCATTTGTCCTCTCCAATACAGAACTGTTTAACATCCTGCGCCGCCAGACTTTTGTCAGTGTTGAGCATTGCCAAGTATCCTTCATTATTCCACTCACATCCACTGTCTTAAAAGGTCCTGCAACCTCCCGCAGTTTCATTGAGAAGAAAGCGCTAAGCTCTCTCTCTCTTTCTCTTGCTCTCTAAGATATTATCAATCGAATTCTATTGACATTAAATTAGCGAGAGCTTTGACTTAGTATATGTATTTGAAGTTCTCTCGGCCAACGTAAATTCACCATCATGATGCATCAGTCTTTCTGATGGTAATAGATTTTCAGAGTACTGTCTGAGCTTTCATGAAAATTATAACATCATATTTAATATGTCGAAACCGGTAATCAGAGGTAGCAATAATTTGAGTCTAACGCCCATGGTGGTTTAAGCAATTAATGATAACAAATCATAACCATTTTATATGAAGTATCTCCAATAAGGACGAAACCGGTCAGTTGGATGAATCACCTTTACTAATTAATGCAGTGCTTAATCTTTACCGATATATATATATATATATATATATATATATATATATATATCACAATAGAAACAATTATGGGGTTTGTGAATCAAGCAGAGACAGGCTATTAGCTTGCCATGGTCACAAATTGCAAGAGATTTAACCGACATGATTAGGAAACACATCGCAGTATGTCAACAACTTCGTTTAAATTACATTGGTATAAAGACAGGTTGTTTATTTATTTTAGATAATTGACGCCTTGCTTGATTCACCTAAGGTCTAGTTTTTGCGCAACACAGGCAGCATGTTTCTGATGAGGAATTCTATTGAATGCAAAAAGAAAATATATTTTAGACGGTCAAATTCCAATTCGCATCTCTGATAGTGGTAAATACTAAATATGAACTGGAAAAGGAATGGTTTGTTGGAATTATCATCTATTAAATTCGGTAACGAAGGGGACTCACATCCTCTGCGAATCCAGCAAAAATTGATAAAGTATATTTTATGATACAAGGTCTACACAACATGGAACCTTCCCATGACGTATTACCATATGCTGTGGAAGGTTGGATTGATACTACTCCTCGTTATGTTTTCTGGAGGAGGATCGCAACGTTTCATACACATACATTTCGACTGATGTTCCGGCCAAACATTCTAGCATTTTTAAATGATGTCCTTCAAAGTTGTCCATTTTCAGGGGTTAAATGCGAATATACCATTATACCCAGCAGGTCTCATGAAGAACACCGATTGCATTTGGAAGTGGTTTCGAAATATCTCGAACTGTATGGGTTGGTTTTTATGTCGGAATAAGCAACATTAGTTAAACAAAAATGATATTTATCAGTCACTTTACCTATTAGGATGAAATTAAGCCCTTAGGATACATAAACTAAGCAATCAATAATTTAATGAGTCCAGAATACTACACCAACTGTGAAATTGTTTTAGAATGATCAGCTATTATCGCCGATATTGCCGTGTCTAAATGTAATTTTTGATTGCTGACTCAACATCAGATTTGAAAGAGGAACTTTGTAAAATTTCCTAACCTATAAATTTAAGCCAGGTGTATAAGAATAAATTCCTCACTAGCACGTTTTCACTGGCTAAATCGTTTAAGTCAGTCACAGATGTGTCCGATGTAGCAATAGAAACCATGCAGCAATAGATAGTATGTGAAATAATTAGACCGTGTATATTTAACATTCAAAAGATCAAGAGTCGTGAATGGTGGCATGACCCTTATGTAAATGAGCTACAGTAATACAATTTGAGCACTACATAGATATTTATCATTTCAATAATTTGATGGATCCAACAATCGATGATACGTGTATGGGGCATAACCTCGCGATTCAGTTACTTTCGTTATGATCAGAGTACCACGGCAAACTGACTATCGAGGATCAAACCGCAATGAATATATATGGAAATCAAAGTTAGATATGCGGCTCTCACCTCTAGCAGTCTCGCATACATTGAACTTGACTGGAAATGTCGGCTACACAATTTCTATGCAGTCACGAAAATTAACTATTTGCAGCTTTCGCCACATATACATATATAGACAATACAATTTAACAAAAACTGATTGCGCGGGAGGTGGTAACAATTCTTTAAATCAAGTTTTCAAGCTTTAAGTAAACACCAACCCCATTGTATTCAACCAGTCGTCGAACATAACAAAACTTCCGCCAGCCGCAACGCACTGACGCGTTTCGACCTTCCATGATCATCATCAGAGTACGACGGAGATCAAACCTCATTGAATATATATAGAATCAAAGTTAGATATGCGGCTCTCACATCTAGCTGTCTCATATACATTGAACTTGACTGCAAAGGTCGGTTGCACAATTTCTATGCAGTCAGTAACATTAACTGTTTGCAGCTTTCGCCACATATACATATATAGGCAATACAATTTAACAATAATTGATTGAGCTTGTGGTGGTCACAATTCCTTAAATCAAGTTTGCGAGATTGAAGTAAACACCAACCCCATTGTATTTAACCAGTCAATTTCAATGCATGCGAGACTGCTAGAAGTGAGAGCCGCATATCTAACTTTGATTACCATACATATTCAATGCGGTTTGATCCTCGTTAGTTAGTTTGCCGTCGTACTCTGATGATGATCATGGGAAGTCGAAACGCGTAAGTGCGTTGCGGCTGTCGGTAGTTTTGTTACGTTGTTCGACGACTGGTTAAATACAATGGGATTGGTGTTTACTTGAGGCTCGCAAACTTGATTTAAGAAATTGTTACCACCACCCGCGCAATCAATTAGTTAAATTCTGTAGACAGTTTGAACAAGCAGTTAATGTGAGCGCATATGATGGATCCATTGGCGGTAAGATCTTCAATGGACCCCAATTGTGCACGCAAGCTTGTTGGTGTTAAGTGGTTACTTTTTGAGATATCACAATGCCAACTTCAACCGTATGTACTCTTGGAATTACGAATAAAAGTAATTGAAATGGTCATAAACTAGCATACTTATCCTCCTCTAAGTCTGCAGTCATGCTCATAGTGGAGAGATTTACAAGACCAAACATACTTAAAGATACATGGGCTTGGGACAGGGCTCGAGCGAGTTGGAAGGCACACGAATGCGGTGGAAACAAGTATAGAGATGCCTGATGGTTTATTTATGCATGAGCACTTCGAATTCGTCTGAATTATCGAAGTGTACGATCAAATGATCATGTTTATAATGTTAAACAGGATTAGCCATCAGTTCAAAGTGGCAATCTTTCGAGACAAGGCAGATTAGGAAATCCTATTAGTTTTCATACATAATTTAGTGACACTTCATGGTACACCACTAAAGGTCACCATCGACCGTGGCAGTCAATTAATGTCCAGTGAAATTTAGGTATGGTATGCTTTTGAGTCTAATCCCCAAAAAATGTTATGATGGAAGGTCTGCATCAGGAATTGAAGGCTGCATTGTTTTTTTACTAATGAACCAAATTGTTTATACGATCTATCCATTGTGCTACTGACAATGATTAATAGGTATAGAGCAATTTTGTATACAACTTTAGCTAAAATTGTGTATGAAGATCCATTCAGGCTGCCCAAGGACCGTCTTATAGAATCTACAAAATGTCGATATTGACATCTATTCCTGTCGATTGTTTTGTAGATCTGTTAAAATATGAGATGTGTCGTATTGCTCTAACAAAGACAAAAGGCACTAAATAAAAGTTCAGGCAACTTCGGAAGCATAAATTTTCAGCAAAAATACGAAAAATATTTCGAATCCATTTTATATGGTAAAATTTCAAATCGATAAAATGATAAATAAGAATTCGTTCATAAAAGCAGATTGTATGGGGGACTGTATATCTTATGAAAATACCGACAAACAAACCCGGTTAAAGTGCCGAGATCTGAAGGCCACATCAGAATCGCAAATTTTGATGACGAGAAAGAAATTGTCGAAACAGCCAGAAGGAAAAATTATATGAAACGCAGAGATGCAAAGCAGAAAACCCAAGTCAGGAGGACCACTCCGTAAACTATTAAAAGCAAAATTTTTCTAAGGTATAATTAATAATTTTATTTTGTAGTTTCAATTATCGGGTTGCTCCTTAAACAAATGTTGTGCATGTAAAAAATATTTAATGACGATTTGGTACATTTGTTATGTAACTTTATATTCGTAATTTTGTTTGTTAAAATGTGCCTTTTACTTTTAGAATCTTTGTACATAGGTTGAAAGAAGCGCCAACAGCCCATTTTTGGTTCTACGTTTTCAATCTTCGTTTAGAGGCTCCAATCCTATTAGTTAATGAGAAACCCATAGACTCCAAGTCGGATTCATTTTTAATACACCTATATGAGTCTGATAAGATGGTTTTCTCTTCCACATCTATTAAGTTCATGCCTATAATATCTTGAGCTAAATTGTCAGTGTTCTCGAACTTAAGATAAGCTTCCATGTTAATCGAACGTACATATATATTTGATTAATTTAGTAATAGGCAAAGGACTGTGTACTTCTTACATAACAATACACCAGTCATTAACCTGGAAAGAGATTAGACGCCTAAAACAGAATTATTAAATTACCTGTTCCTGAACGTTCCTAACATGCACGATTCAAAACACAAATCAGTTGCAGGATTATATTTTGAAGATCAAGATTTGTTAACCGAAATAGAAAAATAAAACGTCAAATACAGCTTGCTAGAGAACGTCACGCCAGAACAATTACAGAATACCAAAACTCAAATTACGCAAAAGTATATAACCTACAAAGTAATTAAACAAAACATATATTCTAGAAATTAAACGATATTATTTTTTAATAATATTTATTTCAATCGGCCACAATGGTTTAAATTTATCAAAAGTTATTACTTTAATTTTGTCGGATGAAATATCTTCCACTATATGCATCACCTTATCAAAAAATGAGGGTTAATAATAAACGTAATCAATGTTCTTCGGCTGACGCTGTACTCTTCCTAAACGAGTTGTGCATAATGGCGCCCCTGACGTCGACATCGCGCCCTGTACAGTTGTCATTGGCACTGCTAATTCGCCTGACGTTGACAGAACGTTATGATCTTGTATCTTGGTAGCACATGATATCGATGTGGTCAACAACGCGTCGTGTGGAAGTTGCTGATTTGACTTATGCCTGCGGAATCGGATTGCACACATCAGACTCGTCCATGGAACGATGGTCATTCAACTCATCTAGTAATTCAGTCTTACCGCCAATCCAAATAGACTGGGGAATGCAATGATCCAAAGTACCACAACCATCAATGCCATTTACTTCTATGACGAAATTTTTGTCCTTTGTAAAATTTTCATTAGTCACATAAAAATGCGAAGCCGATCTTGGATTTGAGGACACATAGCACTTGGTTTTTACTTTTCTTGTCTTGGTCGGAGCCAAACGACGCATCTTAACTATAAGTGCCCTACAAGCCAATCTACATAGTTATAAGCCCAATCATGACTACTTGGAGTTTTTATTAGAAGATCTCCAGGCAATTTCCATATACCAATTCTGCTATTGAAGTTCCTAAATGTGCCCTAAATCTGTTGCGCATGGCAAGTAATACTAAAGTAAGATTGTGTATCCAGCTTGTTCCACTAGTACACCTCAACGCGGCTTTCAGTTCACGATGCAGCCTTTTTACCATCCCATTCGCTCGTGGATTGTATTCGCTAGTATACAATACATTTGTTCAAATGCTATTGAGAGATCTTACAAAAAGCTCTGACATAAATTGACTACCGCGATCACTTGTGACTCTTTCTGAAACACCATAACGCGATATCCAATTTTGTATGAACGCGAACAAGACTTCTTGCGCTGTCATATCTTTGAAAATCATTTTGCATAACAACCACTTGCTACTCAGAAGCTTGCGAATATATCCTGGTCTTTTGGACAAAACTAAAGTAAAGAGATCCAATCAATGCGCTTCCTCGATATGATTGACCAAATTGTTTGGAGAATCATCTAGATTCTTTAATGGACCTTGGTGTATCAGCTCGACATCTGCTTCATTGGGTCTGCTAAGTGCACCGGCTACCAAATTCTCTTTACCAGCAATATGAGAAACAGTGAAATCGAACTCTGTTTATCGGGTAATTTGGGAATTCACCCTGCGAGAGTAATTAAGCCTCACGGTTTTACAAAGTATGCTTAGCAACGGCTTGTGATCTGTCAATAATTTGAACTGATGACCGTCTAAACAATGCTCAAAATGAAGCACTGCAGCATATACAGCAAGAGGATCTTTACCAGAAGTATCATACCGTTTTTCTCGATCATTAAGCTTTCGGCTATAAAATACAATCGGTCTTACTATATCCTTGCTGAAGCACCGCCCCTTTTGCCACATCTGGGGCACCTGTGGTTAGCTTGAATGGCTTATCCTAATTTGCAGGTGTAAATGTGGTTATATCACTTATCATTTACTTGGACCTCTGGAATTTTTTTTCGGTCGTCCTGATTCAGGTTTATAGGCCGACTTCTTGGTCGTGCTGTTTTTACGTGTGAGATGGCGCGTTAACGATCCTAGAAATCCGGCTACACCTGGTATGAATCTTCGGTAATAGCTGATCATGATCAAGAATTTTCGCAAATGGCGCACGGTCCGTGGGCTCCGTTACGTCTTTGATAGATTGGATTTTATCTTCCAAAGGTTTAATTCCATCTTTGGAAAGTACATGTACAAGATACTTAACTGAAAATTATCCAATGCTACTCTTATTGGGTTTGACCACTAATCCATATTGTTCCAGCCTGGTCAAAACCATTTCTAAAAGCTTACGATGTTCATCACGTGACCGACTAAAAATAATTATGTCGTCTATGTATAAAAACTCCAAATATCCATGATTGGGTTTATAACTATGTAGATTGGTTTGTAGGGGCACTGAGAGATAAGATGTCGTTTGGCTCCGACCAAGACCGGAAGTATCTAAAGGCACTTTTCTCTCTTAACTTCCAGCAGCCTTATCATTAAATATTTTACCCTTTACATATACTATACATAGCCATACTTTTGAAGTAGTCCCCGCAGTATCAACTATGTGCAATGCAGAGGCGACCTGCTTCGTAGTTTTTCAGCTTTGATACCGACAAAAATCGCACGCTGTAGTACCGGAACGCGTGTACACGTGAAACAGAACGACAACCTTCACTTGCTGCCACACAATACGGGAGAATTGTGCAGTTAAACAGCTAATGTTCAAATGTAAGTTTATGTTATAAAGTGTTTTTATGCACACGCTTACAAGCAATTTTAACTCATCAGTAGCGAAAGTCTGGCGACGATTCCCGTTATTCAAATTTATTCACAAATTATCAAAACGTTTATTTCAGGAACATATACATTCCTCGTCCTTATAATTGAGTCGAGCAAATAGTTGGCAAACCAGTTCAAAACAGGTCCAAACTAATACCAAGTCACCTGCGCAACCCTAGGGCGCTAATATCAACATCTCAGTATTCGACGCCAAAAACCACACAACTACTATACCTTCGGATGTCGGTTTCGTCAGTAACACACTCGTAGCACCGCTACAAGTTTAAATAATGGTCTTAAAGAATATTTACAATAAAAGCGCGAGATCAACCTATTGTCCTACGGCGCGAAGACGAATCGTACATTTTAAATGAAACTTGGTCATGCATATTAGGTTGTTGCACAAATGAGTAGCACGGTGTTAAATTAAAAATGCTACGTGGGCACATTCACAATAGACACCAAATCAATTCAAAATGATATTTTAGTTAATTTTTAATTTATTCAACCTGATATTGAAGCACAATCCGAGAGAAGAGATTTCCTACAAATAAATAATCAATATTATTACACTGCAAATGCACAAAAAACGAAACAGACATTAACTAAAGCTCAGTCCTGTTGAGCTTGAAATAAATCATTTTTAATTCAATTTAAAGTTTATCATCATAATAAATTCGAATGCAATTAGTTGTATGCTTACCTACTAGTGACCTGTCATAGCAACTCATGCAGTATGCCTAAAACAAGACAAAATGGGTTAGAAAGGGCAAAGCAAAATGTTGAATTCTCACAGCGTGAAACTTCAAACTACGTCTGATCAAAAAACGGATGAGAGCACAATCAGGTCGTTTATGGTCACTATTTAGTATTCGCGGAGAGCACAAAGGACGAAAATAGACCCAAACTAGCCTTCTATTTAGGAAAATTTAACCGAACAAACTATGATCAACAGATACAACCAGACTGTTCGGCAGCTATTTTGCATTCGACCGACCGAAGACCAGTCCCCGGAGATACTGAATGCATTTAAAGAATTGCCGCAATGTCGGAAATCATGTTAGAATGCCAGACTTCAAAGAAAAAATGTTAAGAAAATGTAGCCGAATTTGCCAGGGTTCTGCATAGCACAACCAAACGATGTTCGGCGTCTAATTTTGCATTTTTTTAGCGCAAATGCGAAGCAAAATAGAATTTCGCGGAAATAAAATTGATGGGGATACTAATGCACAATGAAAGCAGCCCAAACGCGTAGGCATGACTAGTCTTTGAAGTAATATCCCCGCAAGTGCAAAGTAGAAGCGACATGATTCGTAGTTTTTCAGCTGTCCTACTGACACATTCGGCCACATCACACGCCGTAGCGCTGAAGCGCTTGTACATGTCGACAATCTTCAAATGCTGTTACACAATACAGCAGAAAATTTTGGTCAGTTGAGAAAAAGCTAATGCTGAAATGAAATTTCACGTTAGAAACTGTGTTTTTCCAGTGCACACGCTTAAAAAAAACTTTACACACCAATTGCGTTAGGCTACCGACGAGTCCCGTTATTCAAATCGATTCAAAAGTCATAAGTACGATAAATTCAGGAGCATATACAGCTCTCGCCCTTATGATTGACATTAGAGATAATTGCTGGCAAACCAGTGCTGCAAGATAGATCCTAATTAAAACCATGTCATCTGTGCCGCACTGGGCCGCAAATATCAAAATAGTAGAATGGATAACCTTTCTACCGACATTACAATACTCGACGCTAATTACCATACCACTAGTAAACTTTCGCATTTCTGTTCGTCAGTAACAACACCTAGGTAGCATCGCATCTACCGAACCCACCAATAGAAATTAAATGCTCTCACAGAATTAATGCTATAACAAAGACGCGAGATCAACCTTTTCACCTACGCCGCGGAGTCGAACCACAGATGTCACGTAAACCCTGTCCATGCAGATCAGGCTGGTGCACAATTGAGTAACACGGAGTGTCAAATTAAGACTCCTATGTAAGCCCATTCACAATAGACACCAAATCAAAACAAAAATAAATTTTAGCTAAACTCTTTACTTCAAATCTGATTGAAAAATAATCCGATAGAAGAGATCACCTACAAAGAAATAATTAATATTATTATTATACTGCAAATGCGCAAAACACCTAAAAGGCAGTAACTAAAGCTCAGTCCTGTTGAGCTTGAAATAAATCATTTTTAATTCAATTTACAAAGGTTATCATCATAATCAAGCCGAATGCAATTAGTTATTTGCTTACCTACTAGATGGTTGGCCTGTCGTATCAACTCATGCAGTATGCCTAAAACAAGACAACTGGGTTAGAAAGGGCAAAGCAAAATGTTGAATTCTCACAACTTGAAACTTCAAACTACATCTGGTCTACAACGGATGATCAGAGCATAATCAGGTCGTTGGACACTATTTAGCATTTACGGAGAAAAAATGCAACAAAATATGCATGGTATAAAGGACCAAAATAAATCCTACCTAGCCATTTACTTAGAAAAATGTAACCGAACAAACTGTGATCCACGGATACAACCGGACTGTTCGGCAGCTATTTTGCATTCGAACGACCGAAGACCAGTCCCCGGAGATACTGAATGCATTTAAAGAATTGCCGCAATGTCGGAAATCATGTTAGAATGCCAGACTTCAAAGAGAAAATGTAGCCGCATTTGCCAGGGTTCAGCGTCTAATTTTGTCTTCATAGCGAAAGAGCGAAGCTAAAGTTCAATGGAATGAATGTAACCGAAAAAAGATGGCTAACAGAAATGGCATACTCAAATTTCTCGATTGTACAGATCGCGTACCTAGGAATTGTCAAATCAATGACCCGATATGACAATGTTGCGATACCTTGACTAGGCAGATTATCGTATATCTGAGCAAAAATATCAAAGATTAATGTTAGTAAGAAACTAGGATTGATATAGAAAGCACTTTCAGATATCATCAAGCAGTATATCATAAATCACATTGACAGATACATCATTAAAATTTTATATACATGATATTTACCTGAAGAATCACAATCTAATTACGCGACTCATGAAAAGAAAACAAATGGGATAAAACACGATTTTTTAAGCGAAAACATGGACAGTATCAGGCCTATCATTCTGAACCAAAATAAATATGGCCAAACAGGATCATAAAGCTCCTACCCCAGGATATTCTCTTAACTGACTTTGGAGGGCGAAATCCCGCAGACAGTCAACTGATTTCCCACTTTACCCCTTTGGTTTTAAATCTTTCATTCTCGACTCACTGATACCACTTTTCTGCCCATTCTTGATCCCATCATATCCATATAGTTACAGCGGAAGACCGGAAACCTAAACGCCCTGCCGGTCCACCAACGGTTTGCTTCGGACATCGACTCCCACTCGTCTTCCTTCAATCACAACCTCGTTCTACGGACGCCAGCGACCTCTGCAAGACTCCCTCGCTTCAATTTAGTAGACTCCATTCAGGTCTATGCTACGTTCCATCAACTCAATCTCCACGACAAAGGACTCCATCGGTCGACGTCTGCCTCCGATCCGCCATCATTTTCGATCTCACACTTGAACTCATCTATCTGGACCCAACATGTACCGCTTGGATGCTCTGACACATCATGGACTAACTCCAATTGATCTTGTCTAGTCAAATGGAACTTCATTTTTATTTGTTTTCACCAGATTGAGCTATCTTGATGTTAATGATAACTTTTCTCTTCATCAACTACTCCCCCTGCTATTAAATACTTTGCTAGTCACAATTCCATTCATCTCCAAATATCCTACCCTTGAGTTGTTATTTCAATGGTCGGGCCAGTTGGCCTTTGGTGCCAAATAAATGTATTATTATTATAAAAGAAAGCGAAATTTAATACGCTGAATACATTGAAGGAATTGCCGCAAAGTCGCGAATCATGTTCGAACGAGACTTCAAAGAAAAATGATAAGATAAATGTAGCCGAATTTGCCAGGGTTCTGCATAGCACAACCAAACGATATTCGGCGTCTAATTTTGCATCTTCATAGCGAAAATGCGAAGCTTAAGTTTAATGAAATGAATGCAATCGAAAAAAATTTGGCTAGAAGATAAGGAATACTTTCAAATTAAACTAACCTTTCTTGATTGTACAGATCGCGTACATAATTGTCAAATCAATGACCAGGCAAGGCAATGTTGTGATACCTTGACTAGGCAGATTGCAAAAATATCAAACCAGATAGTGAAACACAATCCGAGAGAAGAGATTTCCTACAAATAAATATTCAATATTATTACACTGCAAATGCACAAAAAAACGAAACAGACATTAACTTAAACTCAGTCCTGTTGAGCTTGAAATAAATCATTTTTAATTTAATTTACAAAGTTTATCATCATAATAAATCCGAATGCAATTAGTTGTATGCTTACCTACTAGTGACCTGTCATAGCAACTCCTGCAGTATGCCTAAAACAAGACAAAATGGGTTAGAAAGGGCAAAGCAAAATGTTGAATTCTTACAGCTTGAAACTTCAAACTACATCTGGTCTACAACGGATGATCAGAGCATAATCAGGTCGTTTATGGTCACTAATTAGTAAATATGGAGAGCACAAAGGACGAAAATAAACCCTACCTAGCCGTTTATTTAGGAAAATGTAACCGAACTGTGATCAACGGATACAACCAGACTGATCGGCAGCTATTTTGCATTCGACCGACCGAAGACCAGTCCCCGGAGATACTGAATGCATGGAAGGAACTGTCGAGAATCATGTCAGAATGGCAGACTTCAAAGAAAAAAATGTAGCCGAATTTGCCAGGGTTCTGCATAGCACAACCAAACGATGTTCGGCGTCTAATTTTGCATTTTTATAGCGAAAATGCGTGGTTAATGTTCCAGGAAATTAAATTTTGGCTAGCAGATATGGTCTATACTAGAAATAAACTAACCTTTCTTGATTGTACAAGTCGCGTACATTAGTGTGGTCAAATCAATGTTGTGTTACATTTACAAAGCCGATTATTGTATACCTCTGTAAAATTATAAAAGATTAATACTAGCAAGAAAGCAACATTGATATAGAAAGCACATTCAGATACTATCTAGCAGGATATCATAAATCAATCTGACAAAGATATACATAATCAAAATTTCGTTTTTAAAAGTATCACAAATTTACCTGAACTACATTTCAATTACGCGACTGCTGAAAAGAATAAAACAAATGGGATAGAAAACGAATTTTTAAGCGAAAAAATGAAGAGATAGTATCAGGCATATCATTGTGTACAAACATAAATATGGGGAAACCGGACCATTATAAAATCAAGCGAAATTGAACACACTTGCACATACCACACGACGAAGACGATGCGATACTACATTAACCCCATGGTCAACTTCAAAATGCGCCAAAGCACGACCAGAAAAGTACGAATATGGATTCAAACAATGAATTATAAGTAAGTAAATATATATATGTACAACGCTCTAATAGAATGTAAATAATGAAACAATCAGAACAGTGGAAATGGAGAACTTTTTATTTTAGCCTTGAAAAGGATCGGTTTGAATTTCATAATAAAGGAGTCACGCTGTCGAAGCCCTTTGGTCATTACCATAAGAGAGCCTCTGAGATGCCAGAGCCGGATAATCCATATATGCGGTATGATCATCTAATTTGGACCACTTGAGTTCCTCTGAACTATATTTTAAACTACATTCCTTAAGTCCACTTGCTAATTGCTTAATATTTAATAAACTAACCAGAATATTAGAATAAGATTTCATGCAAATTATATATTATAAAAATAAGTGTGCTCACCCAAATACGCTGATATCCACAGATGACAGAACGATACGGTGGTGGCAATAGCCACCTTGTAGAGGCCCTTTGGTCACTAACATAAGAGAGGCTCTGCGATGCCATGCCCGGATAATCCATATATGCAGTATGATTATCTAGTTTGGAACACTGAAGTTCCTCTGAACTATCTTTTAAACTACATTTCTTAAGTCCACTTGGTAACTGCTCTGTATCCTCAATATATGATAAACCAGCCATAATATTATGATTAAATTTCTTGCAGTTTTCTATATTATATCAATTAAGCTTACCGGGAAACGCTGATATCCACAGATTACAGAACGATATGTTGGTGACCTTGAAAACAAATATCCACGTCAATTACCTGAAGCAAATTTAAGATCCTTCTCAATGATGAATAATAAGAACAATAGATGAGTTGATTACAATAATTTATTTGCAAAGATATCGGAAATGGAACCACGCAGTGTTCCGCTTGTGCAATTCAGCAACTTACATAAAACTCTCTTTAAACCTTCAACAAGAATAGAATAGAATAGAATATCTTTATTTGGATTCAAACCACACATGTTCCATCAAATAATAAAATTGGAAAATGTACAATATATAAAAAAAAGTTATCACATCACATAAAATTGTGCAATTAGTCTCATGTAGATAAATATATCTCACTAGTTGTACTGTACAATATATCAATATCTGAAAGTTCGTCTGTAAAGAATAATAGATATATCATCAAAATAGGAAAAATTAAGGTATAATTCGAGTGTAACATTATGCAAAAAAATTGAGAACCATGACTAGCAATTGATTGAATAAATTGTTGACTAACATGATGATATAATGCACAACATTTCTGTAACGACACAAATCAATCGCCGACATATTGCGTAAATTAAATTCAAATTTATTTACGTTGCACCAATGAGAAAAAAGCAAAATTGCCGTTTAACCACGTTTAACCAATAGTGTGCAAGTAGACATATTGCATGCTATTTAAGCAATGTAATTTACCATGCAAGTCAGTTGTGGCATTTGCATTCTACCTGCTTCACGCGTGTGCGTTCTGTCGGCTGTCCATACCTACGCTGGTGATTTGATAGCTTCACCAACAACTAACTACATCCGTGACTCATCTTGTTGCGGGATACCGAAGAGACGAGCCAATTGAGTGCAGGACCTGCAGGACACTATCCACAACTCGATTACAGCTCAACCACGGGAGCGACAACTCAACCAGAGTCCACCCAAGGCTCTAGGACATCTTCAACTCTGAAGACTTCAGAGAACACATTACCAGGCGTTCTTAAGGGCCCCCATATCAGTAAATAATCTCTATTCAGGGCACCTTAACCGAGTTTGTAATGTCGTACGGCATTTACTTGAAGCCGGTGCGTTTACAAAATTGGCGACCGCGCCAGGATACTGATTATTGTTCTGATTTTTTTTGGAATAAATAAAATTGACTTCCTTTGTCATCTATTTGGGATAAATACATTGACATTTGTGTTTTCTTTACCCTGATCGTGGTTTTCTGGGAAATCTGTTGGGTATATATTCGTGGATTTGTGGGGATAATAATAATACATCGGCATCAAAGGCCAACGGGGCCTTTGTTCATCTTTTCTACGTACAAAACGGCACCGTACGTACTCAACAAACTCAATTGCGGATTTTTGGAAACAGTGACTTTTTTGTTCTTCACTTATTCAACTGTGGAAGCTGTTTGTGGGTAAGCATTTCTTTAAAGTATATTTATATATTTTCATATTGCTTATAAATTTATGCTTTTAAGATCCCGTAAGATTGTTAAAATGTCAGGTCCAATTTTAGATATTGATGTTCCTGTTTGGGATGGAGATAGTGAGCTATTTTTTATGCGCGTAGACTCCGCTTTCTCCCCGTTTCCTGATTATGACAGTCATCAAAAACTGTCGAAGGTTTTTGCTAAACTACCTTCTGAATTGCAGCGACGGATTTATCCTAAGCTTGAGGCCATTAGGAAGCTACCTAATCCCATTTTGGGCCTACAAAACGAGGTAGAATCCTTGCTTGGGCCCACAGAGACTGAGCAGATAATAAACAAATATGCGCAGTTAGACATGCCAAACCTTGGCCCCATCGAAATACTGAGGGAATTACGGAAACGTTGGTATAAAACCAACATTTCTGACCATGAGGCTAAGGTTGTTTTTATTAACAATCTTCCCCAAACATTAAAACTCTTTGCCAGACAGCTCCCCAACACTCTCTCTATAGATGACTTATCTGAGAGATGTGAGTTAGAATATAGGGTTTTGGAACCCAAAGTGAATCCATCATCCTTTTCTTCACCCCCGCAAGATGATAGAATCTCCTCTTTAGAGAGAACAGTGGCGAACATGGCCAAAGTTCTAGAAGGATTGGCCATTACCAAATCCGAGAAAAATCAAGTGAATGCTCGACCAAAATTCGTTTCCAAGTCAAATTATAATGGTAGGCGGCGATCGAGATCTCCGCAATCCTTTAATAAATATGCTCTAAAGAACTGGTGTTATAACCACCAGAAGTTTTTTATGCTTGCCAAGTTTGTCTTTGTCGTTCCGAAGAATTTCCGAATGAGTGTCAATTTCCACAGCTGACGGAGAGGACAACAGACCGCAGGCACAAGGGTGCATCAGTATCGGGAAACGTCTGGCGCAGGAAGTAGAAGACCGTACTTTCTGCACATCAACGGCATCAACGGCGCTACAGGGAAGAAGCCAACTACAATCCGACATCCCTGTCGACTCTTTTCGTCCACGCCGAATTTTTCACATAGAGAACCAAATAGACGATGCCGGTCGCAATCACCAGCCTACTTGTTTGCATGACCCGGCCAAACAGCCAAACGAACTTCTG
The DNA here is from genome assembly GCA_029291075.1 of Eudiplozoon nipponicum. NCBI lineage: Eukaryota > Metazoa > Platyhelminthes > Monogenea > Mazocraeidea > Diplozoidae > Eudiplozoon > Eudiplozoon nipponicum. The sequence continues at coordinate 135,209 of JAQBSW010000483.1, forward strand.
CACCTTCTTGATTTCAAAACTGGCGAAGAGTTCATCGTAGACACAGGTGCGGCAGTCTCAGTTCTCAAAGGTGATTCAATGGCCGAGATGTCACTAGGCGTTCTTCTCGCAACAGCTACAGGCGAGCCCATACCAACTTATGGCTGCCAATACCGCACACTCAACATAGGTCTACGACGTGAATTTTCCCACAACTTCATCATTGCCAAGGTCTCACATAATATAATAGGCCTTGATTTCCTTCTAAAATTTCGGCTCATTGTTGATCTTGCCAATCAAAAAGATCATCGACCCCTCCACCGGACTTGAACAAAGCTTTTGGACACTTGCCTCCGAGCGTTTGGAGTTACAGGTCATTCAGCCAACCCCAGTGCATCATTCAGCAGAGATATCAGCAGCTCTTCGAAAATACAAATCGCTTTTCGATCTTAACAAGTCAGAGCTACGAGTCTCCAACACGATGCATCATATCGTCACAGAAGGACAACCTATTGCACTCAAGAAGCGACCACTGGCTCCTGCTAAGCTGAAAGCTGCCCAAGAAGAATTCTCAAGGCTTTTGGAAGAGGGAATCATCAGACCATCGAAAAGTTCATGGGCGTCACCACTGCACTTAGTCTCAAAATCAAACGGATCGTACAGAGCCTGTGGAGACTACCGTAAGCTAAATTCAGTGACAAAATCTGATGCATATCCTATTCCAAATATCAACACTTTACTTGAAAAACTCAACGGCAGCAATTTCTTCTCAGTGATTGACCTCAGACAAGCCTACCATCACATACCGGTAGCACCAGAGGATATCGAGAAAACTGCAGTCATCACTCCATTTGGCCTTTTCGAATATCTTTACATGCCTTTTGGACTCAAGTGTGCTACTCAGACATTTCAAAGATTCATAGACAACATACTTCGCGACGACTCTGCTTATTGTATGTCATATCTCGATGACATTATGGTATTCAGTCCAGATCTAGAATCTCATGCGAAACATCTACGAAATGTCCTCTCACGCTTATCCAACCACGGACTCAAGATCAACTGTGACAAGACGCAGATTGCAACTCCATCCGTCGACATCTTAGGGCATCGTATCACGGCCCAAGGTATTCAACCGTTGCCGTCAAAGACGAATTCAATCAAGAATATCAAGTCACCAAGGACTTTGAGCGATTTGCAGAAAATCCTGGGAGTACTAAACTATTATCGCAAGTTCCTTCCAAGCCTTTCAAAACAACTTTATCCTTTGTGCAGGCACCTGCGGAACCGAAAAGGACTTAGCAAGAATTCCATCATTGCTTGGTCATCCGAAGACGAGGAATTACTTCGACTTGCCATCAACTCGTTAGCAAATGCCACAATGCTAACGCATCCAGATTTCGAAAAGCCATTTCTACTCACGACAGATGCTTCTGAATTCGCTATTGGAGCCACTTTGGAACAAGAGATCGACGGAGTTCGGAAGCCTATCAGTTTCTACTCGCGTACTCTCCAACCAGTAGAAACGAGGTACGACACTTTCGGCCGAGAACTTCTCGCCATCCACGACGAAGTGCGCCATTTTATCAGCATCATTGGCAGTAGCAGATTTGTTGTTTTCACAGATCATGCACCACTAGTTAGCGCACTTCGAAACGCAACTTCATCTATCGCCAAGTACCCTGCCAGAGTGGAAAGACAGCTCTCTCGTCTAAGCGAATGGCAATTTGACGTCTTTCACGTCAAGGGCAAACAGAACTTCATTGCAGATGCCCTGTCCAGGCCAGACGTCTCTCTACAACCACCTTCGCCGTCACCATTCACTGTCAACTCCGTGGCACTCAGTGAACCTGCACTAACGCCAACTCTCCTGCGAACTGAACAACGCGGTGACATTCACATTCAAAGATCAATAGCCCGTCACCCAACCAAGTTCATATGCCGTCTGTGGGAAGGCTTACCAATTGTTTACTTCACGGGTACGCAGCCCAACAAGCCAGTTCTGCCGACCAGCTCTTCAGAGAACAAGTTGTGTCGCATTCAATTCACTCAATTTCTCACCCAGGAAGCCAAGCGACTGTCCTACTTCTTACAGATCGTACATATTTTTATTCAGTTACCTTTGATTTTAATGTATGTATTTTTACATTACAATGTATTTCTCACACATGACATTACACTGCCTATTTTGGTATGACCAGCTACTTAGAGCTAACGCTTTCGTGTAGCAACACTAAGTAGTGATCAGCTTCATATCATGGTACAGGTCACTTTCAATGCATATCTCAACTTCATCAATTGCACAAAGACCACTCTACAAATGTCATGACTACAACGTCGAGCACTCTAGCTCCTTTGGTCGTATACAAACACATTGACGACGATCCAACCTGCTTAGGTTTTAACTTAAACCTGGCAAATTCAGAGGCGATTTACCTCGAAATCTTCACGCTGCGGCTCCCAAAACTTACACTGCTCTATTTTGCCTCACGTGGTATGACCGACCACTAGAGCTAACAATTTGTGTAGCAATTCCTAGTGGTTACCTGGCATCATATCATTGTTGAAGCAACCAACAAGCATATTTAAGCCCAGCATTTATGGTTCATCATATTTTTGCTTAACTCTTTTCGAACTCTGTCATACATTTCTTATCTAGCCTCGCAGAGAGGAATTCTTTTTCCTTTTTTTCAGAGAGGAAAGTGTTGTAACGACACAAATTAATGGCCGACATATTGCGTAAATTAAATTAAATTTTATTTACGTTGCACCAATGAGAAAAAAGCGAAACTTGCCGTTTAACCAATAGTGTGCAAGTAGACATATATTACTATGGCATGCTATTTAAGCACGGCAATTTACCATGCAAGTCAGTTGTCGCATTTGCATTCTGCTTTGCGTTACGCGTGTGCGTTCTGTCGGCTGTCAATACCTACGCTGGTGATTTGATAGTTTCACCAACAATTGGCTACATCCGTGACTCATCTTGATGCGGTACAACCAGCGAGACGAGCCAATTAATTGCAGAACCTGAACGACGTAATCCACATCGTGATTACAACACAACAACGGGAGCAACAACAACCAGAGTCCACCAAAGGCTCTTGGACATCTTCACACTGAATAATACAGGAGAACGCACGACCAGGCCCTCTAAAGGGCCCCCCTATCAGTAACAAATCTATATTCAGAGCACCTTAACCGAGTTTGAAACGTCATACGGAATTTACTTGAAGCTGGGGTGTTTACAAAATTAGCGACCGCGCCAGGATATTGATTGTTGTTATGATTTTTATTTGGTATAAATAAAATTGATTTCCTTTTTCATTTATTTGGGATAAAAATAGATTAACATTTGAGTTTCCTTTACCCTAATCGTGGTCTTCTGGGAATTTTGTTGGGTATATATTCGTGGATTTGTTTTGAATTTTTTAGGGGATATAATAATAATACATTAGCATCAAAGGCCAACGGGGTCTCTGTTCATCTTTTCTACGTACAAAATAGTACCGTACGTACTCGACAGGCTCAATTGCGGATAATTCCAATTTCTGGAAGCAGTTACTGTGACGTGCTTTTGTTCTGCGCTCATACACCTGTGGAAGCTTCTTGTGGGTAAGCGTTGCGTTAAAGTATATTTATATATTTTCATATTGCTTATAAATTTATGATTATAAGATCCCGTAAGATTGTTAGAATGTCAGGTCCAATTTTAGATATTGATGTTCCTGTTTGGGATGGAGATAGTGAACTATTCTTTATGCGCGTAGACTCCGCTTTCTCCCCGTTTCCTGATTATGACAGTCATCAAAAACTGTCGAAGGTTTTTGCTAAACTACCTTCTGAATTGCAGCGACGGATTTATCCTAAGCTTGAGGCCATTAGGAAGCTACCTAATCCCATTTTGGGCCTACAAAACGAGGTAGAATCCTTGCTTGGGCCCACAGAGACTGAGCAGATAATAAACAAATATGCGCAGTTAGACATGCCAAACCTTGGCACCATCGAAATACTGAGGGAATTACGGAATCGTTGGTATAAAACCAATATTTCTGACCATGTGGCTAAGGTTGCTTTTATCAAAAATCCTCCACAAACACTGAAACTCTTTGCCAGACAGCTTCCCAACACTCTCTCTATAGATGACTTATCTGAGAGATGTGAGTTAGAATATAGGGTTTTGGAACCCAAAGTGAATCCATTATTACCAAATCCAAGCTAAATCAAGTGAATGCTCGACCCAAATTCATTCCTAAGCCTAATTATAACGGTAGGCGGCGATCGAGATCTCCGCAATCCTTTAATAAATATGCCTCAAAGAACTGGTGTTATAACCACCAGAAGTTTTTTATTCATGCCAAGTCTGTCTTTGTCGTTCCGAAGAATTTCCGAATGAGTGCCAATTTCCACAGCTGACGGAAAGGACAACAGACCGCAGGCACAAGGGTGCATCAGTATCGGGAAACGTCTGGCGCAGGAAGTAGAAGACCGTACTTTCTGCACATCAACGGCATCAACGGCGCCACAGGGAAGAAGCCAACTACAATCCGACATCCCTGTCGACTCTTTTCGTCCACGCCGAATTTTTCACATAGAGAACCAAACGGACAACGCCGGTCGCAATCACCAGCCTACTTGTTTGCATGACCCGGCCAAACAGCCCAACGAGCTTCTGCACCTTCTTGATTTCAAAACTGGCGAATAGTTCATCGTAGACACTGGTGCGGCAGACTCAGTTCTCAAGTGTGATTCAATGGCCGAGATGTCGCTAGGCGTTCTTCTCGAAGCAGCTACAGGCGAGCCCATACCAACTTATGGCTGCCGGTACCGCACACTCAACATAGGTTTACGACGTGAATTTTCCCACAACTTCATCATTGCCAAGGTCTTACATAATATAATTGGCCTTGATTTCCTTCTGAAATGTCGGCTCATTGTTGATCTTGCAAATCAAAAGATCGTCGACCCCTCCACCGGACTTGAGCAAAGTTTTTGGACACTTGCCTCCGAGCGTTTGGAGATACAGGTCATGCAGCCAACCCCAGTGCATCCTTCAGCAGAGTTATCAGCAGCTCTTCAAAAATACAAGTCGCTTTTCGATCTTAACAAATCAGAGCTACGAGTCTCCAACACGATGCATCATATCGTCACAGAAGAACAACCTATTGCACTCAAGAAGCGCCCACTGGCTCCTGCTAAGCTGAAAGCTGCCCAAGAAGAATTCTCAAGGCTTTTGGAAGAGGGAATCATCAGACCATCGAAAAGTTCATGGACGTCTCCACTGCACTTAGTCACTAAATCAAACGGATCGAACAGAGCCTGTGGAGACTACTGTAAGCTAAATTCAGTGAAAAAATCTGATGCATATCCTATTCCAATTATTAACACTTTACTTGAAAAACTGAACGGCAGCAATTTCTTCTCAGTGATAGACTACAGACAAGCCTACCATCACATACCGGTAGCACCAGAGGATATCGAGAAAACTGCAGTCATCACTCCATTTGGCCTTTTTGAATATCTTTACATGCCTTTTGGACTCAAGTGTGCTACTCAGACATTTCAAAGATTCATAGACAGCATACTTCGCGACGACTCTGCTTATTGTATGTCATATCTCGATGACATTATGGTATTTAGTCCAGATCTAGAATCTCATGCGAAACATCTACGAAATGTCCTCTCACGCTTATCCAACCACGGACTCAAGATCAACTGTGACAAGACGCAGATTGCAACTTCATCCGTCGACTTCTTAGGGCATCGTATCACGGCCCAAAGGTATTCAACCGTTGCCGTCAAAGACGAATTCAATCAAGAATATCAAGTCACCAAGGACTGTGAGCGATTTGCAGAAAATCCTGGGAGTACTAAACTATTATCGCAAGTTCCTTCCAGGCCTTTCAAAACAACTTTATCCTTTGTGCAGGCACCTGCGGAACCGAAAAGGACTTAGCAAGAATTCCATCATTGCTTGGTCATCCAAAGACGAGGAATTACTTCGACTTGCCATCAACTCGTTAGCAAATGCCACAATGCTAACGCATCCAGATTTCGAAAAGCCATTTCTACTTAAGACAGATGCTTCTGAATTCGCTATTGGAGCCACTTTGGAACAAGAGATCGACGGAATTCGGAAGCCTATCAGTTTCTACTCGCGTACTCTCCAACCAGTAGAAACGAGGTACGACACTTTCGGCCGAGAACTTCTCGCCATCCACGACGCAGTGCGCCATTTTATCAGCATCATTGGCAGTAGCAGATTTGTTGTTTTCACAGATCATGCACCACTAGTTAGCGCACTTCGAAACGCAACTTCATCTATCGCCAAGTACCCTGCCAGAGTGGAAAGACAGCTTTCTCGTCTAAGCGAATGGCAATTTGACGTCTTTCACGTCAAGGGCAAACAGAACTTCATTGCAGATGCCCTGTCTAGGCCAGACGTCTCTCTACAACCACCTTTGCCGTCACCATTCACTGTCAACTCCGTGGCACTCAGTGAACCTGCACTAACGCCAACTCTCCTGCGAACTGAACAACGCGGTGACATTCACATTCAAAGATCAATAGCCCGTCACCCAACCAAGTTCATATGCCGTCTGTGGGAAGGCTTACCAATTGTTTACTTCACGGGTACGCAGCCCAACAAGCCAGTTCTGCCGACCAGCCTTCAGAGAAAAGTCTTCGATTCAATTCACTCAATTTCTCACCCAGGAAGCCAAGCAACTGTCCTACTTCTTACAGATCGTACATATTTTTATGCAGTTACCTTTGATTTTAATGTATATATTTTTACATTACAATGTATTTCTCACACATGACATTACACTGCCTATTTTGGTATGACCAGCTACTTAGAGCTAACGCTGTGGCTTACAAAACTTACACTGCTCTATTTTGCCTCACGTGGTATGACCGACCACTAGAGATAACAATTTGTGTAGAAATTCCTAGTGGTTACCTGGCATCATATCATTGTTGAAGCAACCATCAATCATGTTTAAGTCCAGCATTTATGGTTCATCATATTTTTGCTTAACTCTTTTCGAACTCTGTCATGCATTTCTTATCTAGCCTCGCAAAGAGGAATTCTTTTTCGTTTTTTTCAGAGAGGAAAGTGTTGTAACGACAAAAATTAATGGCCGACATATTGCGTAAATTAAATTCAATTTTTATTTACGTTGCACCAATGAGAAAAAAAGCCAAATTTGCCGTTTAACCAATAGTGTGCAAGTAGATATATATTACTATTGCATGCTATTTTAGCACGGCAATTTACCATGCAATTCAGTTGTCGCATTTGCATTCTGCTTGCGTTACGCGAGTGCGTTCTGTCGGCTGTCAATACCTACGCTGGTGATTTGATAGTTTCACCAACAATTGGCTACATCCGTGACTCATCTTGTTGCGGTACAACCAGCGAGACGAGCCAATTAATTGCAGAACCATCACGACGTTATCCACATCGTGATTACAACACGACAACGGGAGCAACAACAACCAGAGTCCACCAAAGGCTCTAGGACATCTTCACACTCTGAATAATACAGGAGAACGCACGACCAGGCCCTCTTAAGGGCCCCCTATCAGTAACAAATCTATATTCAGAGCACCTTAACCGAGTTTGAAACGTCGTACGGAATTTACTTGAAGCCGGGGCGTTTACAAAAATGGAGTAAAAATAAAGCATATGTCGTACATTTACGAATGGCTTCTGATGGATTAGATAAGTTTATTCAAGAAATTGTAAACGCCCCGGCTTCAAGTAAATGCCGTACGACGTTACAAACTCGGTTAAGGTGCTCTGAATAGAGATTTGTTACTGATAGGGGGCCCTTAAGAGGGCCTGGTCGTGCGTTCTCCTGAATTATTCAGAGTGTGAAGATGTCCTAGAGCCTTGGGTGGACTCTGGTTGTTGTTGCTCCTGTGGTCGAGTTGTAATCACGATGTGGATAACGTCGTTCAGGTTCTGCAATTAATTGGCTCGTCTCGCTGGTTGTACCGCAACAAGATGAGTCACGGATGTAGCCAATTGTTGGTGAAACTATCAAATCACCAGCGTAGGTATTGACAGCCGACAGAACGCACACGCGTAACGCAAAGCAGAATGCAAATGCGACAACTGACTTGCATGGTAAATTGCCGTGCTTAAATAGCATGCCATGTCTACTTGCACACTATTGGTTAAACGGCAAGTTTCGCTTTTTTCTCATTGGTGCAACGTAAATAAAATTTAATTTAATTTACGCAATATGTCGGCCATTAATTTGTGTCGTTACAACACTTTCCTCTCTGAAAAAAAGGAAAAAGAATTCCTCTCTGCGAGGCTAGATAAGAAATGCATGACAGAGTTCGAACCAAGTTAAGCAAAAATATGATGAACCATAAATGCTGGGCTTAAATATGCTTGTTGGTTGCTTCAACAATGATATGATGCCAGGTAACCACTAGGAATTGCTACACAAATTGTTAGCTCTAGTGGTCGGTCATACCACGTGAGGCAAAATAGAGCAGTGTAAGTTTTGGGAGCCGCAGCGTGAAGATTTCGAGGTAAATCGCCTCTGAATTTGCCAGGTTTAAGTTAAAACCTAAGCAGGTTGGATCGTCGTCAATGTGTTTGTATACGAACAAAGGAGCTAGAGTGCTCGACGTTGTGGTCATGACATTTGTAGAGTGGTCTTTGTGCAATTGATGAAGTTGAGATATGCATTGAAAGTGGCCTGTACCATGATATGAAGCTGATCACTACTTAGTGTTGCTACACGAAAGCGTTAGCTCTAAGTAGCTGGTCATACCAAAATAGGCAGTGTTATGTCATGTGTGAGAAATACATTATAATGTAAAAATATATACATTAAAATCAAAGGTAACTGCATAAAAATATGTACACGAACATTGCCTCAGAGATGGCATAATACCAAAGAACTGTTCAAAAATGCTACACAGTTGTTAGCTAAGAACAGCTGGTTATGCCACGTGAGACAAATACGAAAAGTAACTTAAGGTTAAAAAAATTTGATAGTTAATGTTAATGTTTAAAAAAATCAATTACGCGTTATACAAAGCAGGATATTGAGATTTTGGGCAGACGGAGCCTGAAACGTGTGTAGAAGGTTGAACGCTCTCATGATTAGGCGGTTTGATAAACGTTTTCAAAATGTGTATGCTTACTGATGTTGGTGTAGCGCCTTGCATAATAATGAAGTATTTTGGTTGTCTGAGCGAAATCGGGTAAGGACCACGATACTTTGGTTGTAGTGGTGCAACAGCATTATTGTTGCGAACGAGTATTCTCTTGCAGCTGTGGAGTTGTGGGTGAACGAAGACTGGACGAGGCGTGTGTCTCGGCTGCTGTTCAGACATGTTACCGAAATGAAGTCGAAGGCGGGTAGCTTCGTCTTGTGGGTCATCTTGTGCCGGTAGTAGACGTGGGAGCTGACTAGGCAGGCGTAGATCCATGCCATACAAGAGTTGTGACGCAGACGTTTTAATGGATTCACGAGTACGGGAACGCATGGCAAGCAGAACTAAAGTTAGTGCACCGACCCAGTTTCCATTAATGAACGAGGATGCTAATGCAGCTCTGAGTTCCCGATGCATTCTATCTACCATACCATTAGCTTGGGGATGATAGGCAGACGTCTGGCGTAAGATGCATCCCATGTATCGCAAGGTGGTTTTAAAACGATCATATGAGAAGCAAGTGCCTCTGTCCGTGATGACCTTATTGGGAACACCATAATTGGATAACCATGCACACTTAAGTCCAAAAGTCATGTAAAGATATTCAAAGAGGCCAAATGGAGTGATGACTGCAGTTTTTTCGATATCCTCTGGTGCTACCGGGATGTGATGGTACGCTTGTCTGAGGTCAATCACTGAGAAGAAATTACTGCCGTTGAGTTTTTCAAGTAAAGTGTTAATATTTGGAATAGGATATGAATCAGATTTTGTCACTGAATTTAGCTTACGGTAGTCTCCACAGGCTCTGTACGATCCGTTTGATTTAGAGACTAAGTGCAGTGGTGACGCCCATGAACTTTTCGATGGTCTGATGATTTCCCTCTTCCAAAAGCCTTGAGAATTCTTCTTGGGCAGCTTTCAGCTTAGCAGGAGCCAGTGGTCGCTTCTTGAGTGCAATAGGTTGTCCTTCTGTGACGATATGATGCATCGTGTTGGAGACTCGTAGCTCTGACTTGTTAAGATCGAAAAGCGATTTGTATTTTCGAAGAGCTGCTGATATCTCTGCTGAATGATGCACTGGGGTTGGCTGAATGACCTGTAACTCCAAACGTTCGGAGGCAAGTGTCCATAAACTTTGCTCAAGTCCGGTGATTGGCAAGATCAACAATGAGCCGAAATTTTAGATGGAAATCAAGGCCTATTATATTATGTGAGACCTTGGCAATGATGAAGTTGTGGGAAAATTCACGTCGTAAACCTATGTTGAGTGTGCGGTACCGGCAGCCATAAGTTGGTATGGGCTCGCCTGTAGCTGCTTCGAGAAGAACGCCTAGCGACATCTCGGCCATTGAATCACCCTTGAGAACTGAGACTGCCGCATCAGTGTCTACGATGAACTCTTCGCCAGTTTTGAAATCAAGGAGGTGCAGAAGCTCGTTGGGCTGTTTGGCGGGGTCATGCAAACAAGTAGGTTGACCGTTTGGTTCTCTATGTGAAAAATTCGGCGTGGACGAAAAGAGTCGACAGGGATGTCGGATTGTAGTTGGCTTTTTCCCTGTGGCGCCGTTGATGCCGTTGATGTTCAGAAAGTACGGTCTTCTACATCCTGCGCCAGATGTCTCCCGATACTAATGCACCCTTGTGCCTGCGGTCGGTTGTCCTTTCCGTCAGCTGGGGAAATTGACACTCATTCGGAAATTCTTCGGAACAACAAAGAAAGACTTTGCATGAATAAAAAACTTCTGGTGGTTATAACACCAGTTCTTTGGGGCATATTTATTAATGAAATGCGGAGATCTCGATCGCCGCCTACCGTTATAATTGGGCTTAGGTACGAATTTGGGTCGAACATTCACTTGATTTAGCTCGGATTTGGTAATGGCCAATCCTTCTAGAACTTTAGCCATGTTCGCTACTGTCCTCTCTAAAAAGGAGAGTCTATCATCTTGCGGGGGTGAAGAAAAGGATGATGGATTCACTTTGGGTTCCAAAACCCTATATTCTAACTCATCTCTCAAATAAGTCATCTATAGAGAGAGTGTTGGGTAGCAGTCTGGCAAAGAGTTTTAATGTTTGTGGAAGATTGTTAATAAAAACATCCTTAGCCTCATGGTCAGAAATGTTGGTTTTATACCAACGTTTCCGTAATTCCCTCAGTATTTCGATGGGGCCAAGGTTTGGCATGTCTAACTGTGCATATTTGTTTATTATCTGCTCAGTCTCTGTGGGCCCAAGCAAGGATTCTACCTCGTTTTGTAGGCCCAAAATGGGATTAGGTAGCTTACTAATGGCCTCAAGCTTAGGATAAATCCGTCGCTGCAATTCAGAAGGTAGTTTAGCAAAAACCTTCGACAGTTTTTGATGACTGTCATAATCAGGAAACGGAGAGAAAGCGGAGTCTACGCGCATAAAGAATAGTTCACTATCTCCATCCCAAACAGGAACATCAATATCTAAAATTGGACCTGACATTCTAAAAATCTTACGGGATCGTAATAGCATATATTTATAAGCAATATGAAAATGTATAAATATACTTTAACGAAACGCTTACCCACAAGCGGCTTCCGCAGTCGAATGAGCGCAGAAAAAAACACGTCACAATAACTGCTTCCAAAAATTGAAATTATCCGCAAACTAGCCTGTCCAGTACGTACGGTGCCGTTTGTACGTATAAAAGATGAACAGAGGCCCAGTTGGCCATTGATGCCAATGTATTATTATTATATCCCAAAAAAATTCAACACAAATCCAAGAATATATACCCAACAAAATTCCCAGAAGACCACGATTAGGGTAAAGAAAACGCAAATATTAATCTATTTTATCCCAAATAAATGAAAAAGAAAATCAATTTTATTTATACCAAAATAATCAGAACAATAATCAATATCCTGGCGCGGTCGCCAATTTTGTAAACGCCCCGGCTTCAAGTAAATGCCGTACGACGTTACAAACTCGGTTAAGGTGCTCTGAATAGAGATTTGTTACTAATAGGGGCCCCTTAAGATGACCTGGTCGTGCGTTCTCATGAATTATTCAGAGTGTGAAGATGTCCTGGAGCCTTGGGTGGACTCTGATTGTTGTTGCTCTCGTTGTAGAGTTGTAATCACCTTGTGGATAACGTCGTTCAGGTTCTGCAATTAATTGGCTCGTCTCACTGGTTATACCGCAACAAGATGAGTCACGGATTTAGCCAATTGTTGGTGAAACTATCAAATCACCAGCGTAGGTATTGACAGCCGACAGAACGCACACGCGTAACGCAAAGCAGAATGCAAATGCAACAACTGACTTGCATGGTAAATTGCCGTGCTTAAATAGCATGCCATGTCTACTTGCACACTATTGGTTAAACGGCAAGTTTCGCTTTTTTCTCATTGGTGCAACGTAAATAAAATTGAATTTAATTTACGCAATATGTCAGCCATTAATTTGTGTCGTTACAAATTGATAACTCAAATTAATAATTTAACAGTAGAATTAGGCATAATTAAGTCTTGTCTGGACGATACATCTATAATAAACACAGACTATATCCGAGTGCACGGCCCATCCAATATAGGTTGACACAAAAATGGCAACCGCGCCGAAGAGGAATCAGGAGGAAATATGCCAGCGTATTCAGCCGAATCCACGAATTATTTCAGAACGTCGTCAAAATTTAAGCCCATGCTGGCACTACTAGATGTGAAAAGGCCACTATTGTGGTTCGGAAAATTTGAAGCATCAGTTCGAGCCCAAGAATTTACATCAGAAGCACCTATTGTGCGTGGGCTGTCCAGGAACTAGTGGACCGGACAGTAGCAGTCCAATTAAAATTGCTGGTTGACCTCACGTATGAAGAGTACAAAAGACGAGTGTTGGATCACTTCTGGGCCAGGCCTCAGGAGGTGTTTTCAGAATTGTACAGCCTCAAACCATTAATGCGTGAGATGCCCCTGAATACCATGGCACGTATCAAGCGGTGGTTCTCGAAGCTAACTGAGTCTGTACCCGTGTTGCAAACGCATGAGGTCTTCATGTTCATGCTGCTGGATCCTATCAGATACGGTGCAATATTCAATGCCCAGGGAGGCCTGGAAGAGAGAATTCAGGCTCTTCAAAGTTCTGCCATGATGACAAACAAAGTGACAGCTGTAACGCCACGCATGGGTTCAGTTACAACATCTGGCAGGAGCGACATACCGTACTGGAATTCTTCGCGGCATAATAACCTTTTGAATCGTACATATTGAGGACGCTCTGGAACAATTAATTTACTTGTTCTGTTTTTCATGATTTATTTCTTTCCAGATTATTTGATCGGGTGTATTGCTACGTAAGAAGTACACAGTTCGTTGCCTAACACTGAGTTATCAAATATATTTTTAAGTTCGATCAACATGGAAGCTAATCTTAAGTTTGAGGACACAAGCAAATTAGCTCAAGATATAGCAGACGTGAACTTAATAGATCTGTACGAGAATACTAGGTTATCAGACTCAAATGGGTATATTGAGACTGAAAACAACTTAGGATCCATGGGATTCTCATTTACTAATAGGTTTAGAGCCTCTACAAAGGTATATATACTGCAAAGTATTTAAACAAAAAATATACTAGAAATTAAACGAATATTTTCTTTTTTAATAATATTCCTTTCAATTGAAATTTATCAAAAATTGTTACTTTAATTTTGTCGGATGAAATATCCTACTCTACAGGGTAAATGAGAATGCGTACTTTCGTAGACCAATTACTTTCGACTCTGAATCTATATAATCATGATGCAATTACTAAGCAACACACTCTGCTCTGCTCACCACTTGCAATTGCTGTCGCTTTCTCTGTTGCACTATCTACGCCTGATGTCTTACTTGCGTTTACTACGCTGTGTCACTAATTCAGCTAGTCATCCATCACACCAATCTTCTTGTTGTTACATATCCAGTCAAACATAATCCATCATTTATTAATTGGATTTCTACGTTTGAAAGCCATTTTAGTGTAGCCTCAGACTTTAACTAAGACTAGTCAAGGCCCTTGAACAGCAATTAACAAATCCTGCTTCGACGTCACTGTGTTCATCGTGCATCACTAGCTCGACTTATGGACATCCAGACTCTGCTCAGCCTCACAAACTCTCGCAGTTATTTTCCTGGTCCTAATAAGGGCCACCAAAACAGCTGCTCTCGTAATCATTTTTTATTAGTAGTTGCGTGGAATTCTATCTGGAGTGTTACACTGGCGACGGCGACAGGATTGGGAGCACTAAAACTATTGTGACTTGCTAACTCAATTCAATTTTACAATACAAGTTCATTGAGCCTTTCATTTTCACTATTCTGTTATCGTGCGCTACTTGTGAATTTCTTGGATGGGAATTTTGGTGAAGCATAAATTGCCGACGTTAGTATACCTAATACCAGTTTTTATTACTGTCCAGCGTCTTGTTTTTGCAAGCCTGCTTAATCTGCGACCCAAGTTTGGAATTTTGAAAAGTAACATTCCAACTTAAGTCAACGAATTATAACTTATATCAATGGGCAACCCATTTATCAGTATAAAATAAGTATTGTATAATGTAGAAAAGACAATTCATCCTTTAATGTGATCACATCACATACCTTCCAGTATTTGATAAAACATACCTCCGACCCGTTCAATTCTCTCTTGACTGCAAACGGTTCCTTTTGTAATGAAATGATTGGTTCGGTTAAGCACCTTGGGATCCCTTTTTTCTCAACTACTAGGCTTCTCCATATATATTTATCAGATTAATTCCAAACTATTCAAACTGTCCTGTTTTATCTGATTCAAGACTCAAAACCAGTCTCCAACTCAATTTATTCAAAGCCTATGTCCTACCACTCTTTGCTTTGCTAGGGATTTTTATTGCTCTTTCACTTTTGCATCCTATTATGCTATTGAATAAATCGCCTCACGATTTATTAACGTATCTCTTCAGGAAGAACTAATACAAAGTATCTAAAGGCACTTTTCTCTCTTAACTTCCGGCAGCCTTATCATTAAATATTTTGCGTCACTATTTTACTCTTTACATATACTATACATATCCATACTTTTGAAGTAGTCCCCGCAGTATCAACTAAGTGCAATGCAGAGGCGACCTGCTTCGTAGTTTTTCAGCTTTGATACCGAAAAAAATCAGTCACATCACACGCTGTAGTACCGGAACGCGTGTACACGTGAAACAGAAAGACAATCTTTACTTGCTGCCACACAATACGGGAGAATTTAGTGCAGTTGTTAAACAGCTAATGTTCAAATGTAATTTTACGTTATAAAGTGTTTTTATGCACACGCTTACAAGCAATTTTAACTCATCAGTAGCGAAAGTCTGGCGACGATTCCCGCTATTCAAATTTATTCACAAATTATCATAACGTTTACTCCAGGAACATATACATTCCTCGTCCTTATAATTGAGTCGAGCAAATAGTTGGCAAACAAGTTCAAAACAGGCCCAAACTAATACCAAGTCACCTGCGCTACCCTAGGCCGCTAATATCAACATAATAGAATGGATAATTTTCCTAACCACATCTCAGTATTTGACGCCAAAAACCACACAACTACTATACCTTCGGATGTCGGTTTCGTCAGTAACACACTCGTAGCACCGCTACAAGTTTAAATAATGGTCTTAAAGAATATTTACAATAAAAGCGCGAGATCAACCTATTGTCACCCAGCGCGAAGACGAATCGTACATATTAAGTGAAACTTGGTCATGCATATTAGGTTGTTGAGTAACACGGAGTGTCAAATTAAAACTGCTACGTGGGCACATTCACAATAGACACCTGTAACGACACAAATTAATGGCCGACATATTGCGTAAATTAAATTAAATTTTATTTGCGTTGCACCAATGAGAAAAAAGCGAAACTTGCCGTTTAACCAATAGTGTGCAAGTAGACATGGCATGCTATTTAAGCACGGCAATTTACCATGCAATTCAGTTGTCGCATTTGCATTCTGCTTTGCGTTACGCGTGTGCGTTCTGTCGGCTGTCAATACCTACGCTGGTGATTTGATAGTTTCACCAACAATTGGCTACATCCGTGACTCATCTTGTTGCGGTACAACCAGCGAGACGAGCCAATTAATTGCAGAACCTGAACGACGTTATCCACATCGTGATTACAACTCTACAACGGGAGCAACAACAACCAGAGTCCACCCAAGGCTCCAGGACATCTTCACACTCTGAATAATTCAGGAGAACGCACGACCAGGCCCTCTTAAGGGCCCCCTATCAGTAACAAATCTCTATTCAGAGCACCTTAACCGAGTTTGTAACGTCGTACGGCATTTACTTGAAGCCGGGGCGTTTACAAAATTGGCGACCGCGCCAGGATATTGATTATTGTTCTGATTTTTTTTGGTATAAATAAAATTGACTTCCTTTTTCATTTATTTGGGATAAAAATAGATTAACATTTGAGTTTTCTTTACCCTAATCGTGGTCTTCTGGGAATTTTGTTGGGTATATATTCGTGGATTTGTGTTGAATTTTTTTGGGGGATATAATAATAATACATTGGCATCAAAGGCCAACAAGGCTCAATTGCGGATAATTTCAATTTTTGGAAGCAGTTACTGTGACGTGCTTTTGTTCTGCGCTCATTCACCTGTGGAAGCTTTTTGTGGGTAAGCGTTTCGTTAAAGTATATTTATATATTTTCATATTGCTTATAAATTTATGCTTTTAAGATCCCGTAAGATTGTTAGAATGTCAGGTCCAATTTTAGATATTGATGTTCCTGTTTGGGATGGAGATAGTGAACTATTCTTTATGCGCGTAGACTCCGCTTTCTCCCCGTTTCCTGATTATGACAGTCATCAAAAACTGTCGAAGGTTTTTGCTAAACTACCTTCTGAATTGCAGCGACGGATTTATCCTAAGCTTGAGGCCATTAGGAAGCTACCTAATCCCATTTTGGGCCTACAAAACGAGGTAGAATCCTTGCTTGGGCCCACAGAGACTGAGCAGATAATAAACAAATATGCGCAGTTAGACATGCCAAACCTTGGCCCCATCGAAATACTGAGGGAATTACGGAAACGTTGGTATAAAACCAACATTTCTGACCATGAGGCTAAGGTTGTTTTTATTAACAATGTTCCACAAACATTAAAACTCTTTGCCAGACAGCTCCCTAACACTCTCTCTATAGATGACTTATCTCAGAGATGTGAGTTAGAATATAGGGTTTTGGAACCCAAAGTGAATCCATCATCTTTTTCTTCACCCCAGCAAGATGATAGACTCTCCTCTTTAGAGAGGACAGTGGCGAACATGACTAAAGTTCTAGAAGGATTGGCCATTACCAAATCTGAGTTAAATCAAGTGATTGCTCGACCCAAATTGATTCCTAAGCCCAATTATAACGGTAGGCGGCGATCGAGATCTACGCAATCCTTTAATAAATATGCCCCAAAGAACTGGTGTTATAACCACCAGAAGTTTTTTTATTCATGCCAAGTCCTGTCTTTGTTGTTCCGAAGAATTTCCGAATGAGTGCCAATTTCCACAGCTGACGGAAAGGACAACAGACCGCAGGCACAAGGGTGCATCAGTATCGGGAAACGTCTGGCGCAGGAAGTAGAAGACCGTACTTTCTGCACATCAACGGCATCAACGGCGCCACAGGGAAGAAGCCAACTACAATCCGACATCCCTGTCGACTCTTTTCGTCCACGCCGAATTTTTCACATAGAGAACCAAACGGACAACGCCGGTCGCAATCACCAGCCTACTTGTTTGCATGACCCGGCCAAACAGCCCAACGAGCTTCTGCACCTTCTTGATTTCAAAACTGGCGAAGAGTTCATCGTAGACACAGGTGCGGCAGTCTCAGTTCTCAAGGGTGATTCAATGGCCGAGATGTCGCTAGGCGTTCTTCTCGCAACAGCTACAGGCGAGCCCATACCAACTTATGGCTGCCGGTACCGCACACTCAACATAGGTCTACGACGTGAATTTTCCCACAACTTCATCATTGCCAAGGTCTCACATAATATAATAGGCCTTGATTTCCTTCTAAAATTTCGGCTCATTGTTGATCTTGCCAATCAAAAGATCATCGACCCCTCCACCGGACTTGAGCAAAGTTTTTGGACACTTGCCTCCGAGCGTTTGGAGTTACAGGTCATTCAGCCAAACCCAGTGCATCATTCAGCAGAGATATCAGCAGCTCTTCAAAAATACAAATCGCTTTTCGATCTTAACAAGTCAGAGCTACGAGTCTCCAACACGATGCATCATATCGTCACAGAAGGACAACCTATTGCACTCAAGAAGCGACCACTGGCCCCTGCTAAGCTGAAAGCTGCCCAAGAATAATTCTCAAGGCTTTTGGAAGAGGGAATCATCAGACCATCGAAAATTTCATGGGCGTCACCACTTCACTTAGTCTCTAAACCAAACGGATCGTACAGAGCCTTTGGAGACTACCGTAAGCTAAATTCAGTGACAGAATCTGATGCATATCCTATTCCAACTATTAACACTTTACTTGAAAAATTCAACGGCAGCAATTTCTTCTCAGTGATTGACCTCAGATAAGCCTAACATCACATCCCGGTAGCACCAGAGGATATCGAGAAAACTGCAGTCATCACTCCATTTGGCCTTTTCGAATATCTTTACATGCCTTTTGGACTTAAGTGTGCTACTCAGACATTTCAAAGATTCATGGACAACATACTTCGCGACGACTCTGCTTATTGTATGTCATATCTCGATGACATTATGGTATTCAGTCCAGATCTAGAATCTCATGCGAAACATCTACGAAATGTCCTCTCACGCTTATCCAACCACGGACTCAAGATCAACTGTGACAAGACGCAGATTGCAACTTCATCCGTGGACTTCTTAGGGCATCGTATCACGGCCCAAGGTATTCAACCGTTGCCGTCAAAGACGAATTCAATCAAGAATATCAAGTCACCAAGGACTGTTAGCGAGTTGCAGAAAATCCTGGGAGTACTAAACTATTATCGCAAGTTCCTTCCGGGCCTTTCAAAACAACTTTATCCTTTGTGCAGGCACCTGCGGAACCGAAAAGGACTTAGCAAGAATTCCATCATTGCTTGGTCATCCGAAGACGAGGAATTACTTCGACTTGCCATCAACTCGTTAGCAAATGCCACAATGCTAACGCATCCAGATTTTGAAAAGCCATTTCTACTCACGACAGATGCTTCTGAATTCGCTATTGGAGCCACGTTGGAACAAGAGATCGACGGATTTCGGAAGCCTATCAGTTTCTACTCGCGTACTCTCCAACCAGTAGAAACGAGGTACGACACTTTCGGCCGAGAACTTCTCGCCATCCACGACGCAGTGCGCCATTTTATCAGCATCATTGGCAGTAGCAGATTTGTTGTTTTCACAGATCATGCACCACTAGTTAGCGCACTTCGAAACGCAACTTCATCTATCGCCAAGTACCCTGCCAGAGTGGAAAGACAGCTTTCTCGTCTAAGCGAATGGCAATTTGACGTCTTTCACGTCAAGGGCAAACAGAACTTCATTGCAGATGCCCTGTCCAGGCCAGACGTCTCTCTACAACCACCTTCGCCGTCACCATTCACTGTCAACTCCGTGGCACTCAGTGAACCTGCACTAACGCTAACTCTCCTGCGAACTGAACAACGCGGTGACATTCACATTCAAAGATCAATAGCCCGTCTGTGGGAAGGCTTACCAATTGTTTACTTCACGGGTACGCAGCCCAACAAGCCAGTTCTGCCGACCAGCCTTCAGAGAAAAGTTTTCGATTAAATTCACTCAATTTCTCACCCAGGAAGCCAAGCGACTGTCTGACTTGTTACAGATCGTTTCTGGGGTCACAAACTTAGGCAGAATGTAAAACGATGGGTCTCCGAGTGTGCTATTTGTCAGAAAAACAGGATCACACGACACTCTCGTCCAGTTTTCGTTCACCTACAACTCCACAGCTGCAAGAGAATACTCGTTCGCAACAATAAGGCTGTTGCACCACTACAACCAAAGTATCACGGTCCTTACCCGATTTTGCTCAGAAAACCAAAATAATTCATTATTATGCAAGGCGCTACACCGACATCAGTAAGCATAGACAGATTGAAACCGTTTATCGAACCGCCTGATCATGAGAGCGTTCAATCTTCTACACACGTCTCAGGCTCCGTCTGCCAACAATCTCAATGACATGCTATGTATAACGCGTAATTGATTTTTTTTAAACATTAACATTAACTATCAAAATTTTTTTAACCTTACCTTATTTTTCGTATTTGTCTCACGTAGCATAACCAGCTGTTCCTAGCTAACAATTGTGTAGAATTTTTTAACAGTTCTCTGGTATTATGCCATCTCTGAGGCAACGTTCGTGTACATATTTTTATGCAGTTACCTTTGATTTTAATATATACATTTTTACATTATAATGTATTTCTCACACATGACATTACACTGCCTATTTTGGTATGACCAGCTACTTAGAGCTAACGCTTTCGTGTAGCAACACTAAGTAGTGATCAGCTTCATATCATGGTACAGGCCACTTTCAATGCATATCTCAACTTCATCAATTGCACAAAGACCACTCGACAAATGTCATGACCACAAGGTCGAGCACTCTAGCTCTTTTGGTCGTATACAAACGCATTGACGACGATCCAACCTGCTTAGGTTTTAACTTAAACCTGGCAAATTCAGAGGCGATTTACCTCGAAATCTTCACGCTGCGGCTCCCAAAACTTACACTGCTCTATTTTGCCTCACGTGGTATGACCGACCACTAGAGCTAACAATTTGTGTAGCAATTCCTAGTGGTTACCTGGCATCATATCATTGTTGAAGCAACCAACAAGCATATTTAAGCCCAGCATTTATGGTTCATCATATTTTTGCTTAACTTGGTTCGAACTCTGTCATGCATTTCTTATCTAGCCTCGCAGAGAGGAATTCTTTTTCCTTTTTTTCAGAGAGGAAAGTGTTGTAACGACACAAATTAATGGCCGACATATTGCGTAAATTAAATTCAATTTTATTTACGTTGCACCAATGAGAAAAAAGCGAAACTTGCCGTTTAACCAATAGTGTGCAAGTAGACATATATTACTATGGCATGCTATTTAAGCACGGCAATTTACCATGCAAGTCAGTTGTCGCATTTGCATTCTGCTTTGCGTTACGCGTGTGCGTTCTGTCGGCTGTCAATACCTACGCTGGTGATTTGATAGTTTCACCAACAACTGGCTACATCCGTGACTCATCTTGTTGCGGTATAATTAATTGCAGAACCTGAACGACATTATCCACATCGTGATTACAACTCTACAACGGGAGCAACAACAACCAGAGTCCACCCAATGCTCCAGGACTTCTTCACACTCTGAATAATTCAGCCGAACGCACGACTAGGCCCTCTTAAGGGCCCCCTATTAGTAACAAATCTCTATTCAGAGCACCTTAACCGAGTTTGTAACATCGTACGGCATTTACTTGATGCCGGGGCGTTTAGACACCAAATCAAAACAAAAATAAATTTTAGCTAAACTCTTTACTTCAAATCTGATTGAAAAATAATCCGATAGAGATCACCTACAAAGAAATAATTAATATATTATTATACTGCAAATGCGCAAAACACCTAAAAGGCAGTAACTAAAGCTCAGTCCTGTTGAGCTTGAAATAAATCATTTTTAATTCAATTTACAAAGGTTATCATCATAGTCAAGCCGAATACAATTAGTTCTTTGCTTACCTAATAATAATCGGGTGGAACGCAACGACCGGAGAGAGCGTGCTCGTGGTTTTCAACATTTTTCTCTACTTTCGAAGGATATCGGGTTATATTTTGTTTTTATTTTTCAGATTCTCGGGATTTCTTGTCTGATTTCTTCTCCAGGATACTCAAGGAATCTACCTACACATTTTTTTTTGGAATTTACCTTCAGTTACCAAAGATCTATTTCTAGCCCACCCGATTTTTCCGCTTATTTCTACATTTTAATACCTATTCTTTTTCGCTCATCAATACTCTTTCTTTTCCTCTCTTTTACCGTAATCAATATTAATTCTACTCTTCTATCTAACTCCATCATGAACCAACTTTCGTCGCCAGCCCCCATCTCCCCGTTCCTCACCCAAAAGATTATCTCCAATATTTCTGATCTCCAACAGCAAATGGCGGATATCACAGGATTACTTGGAGCACTGACTGGCAACCTTTCAGTCTCCTCCGTTCAGCCCCATTTGTTGCGTCAAGCGGATGCGCTTCTGAATGGGGTAGCCAGGGAGGTTGCCCTGCGAAACCACAACAAACGAAACCTCTTTCTTTGGTCTCCGCGCTCCCCACTCTCAAAGGACGATCTGGCCTCAGATCTCATCAATCAAATAGGGGAAAAATTTAGCCACCTTAAAGAGATCTCCTCGGGAAAGGGTCGAGCCTTCATTCTCTCCTCGCACAAAAGACTGTCTGACGATGAGGTTCGTCATCTCAAATTACACTCGCCCATCTTAACATCCGGACAAGTCAAACTCAAACGAGACTACACTCTGCTACAGAGGACTCTAGAGAAAGCCCAAACTCACACACCGGACACCACCCCTCCTCCAGCTCATCACGCCTTTCCGGGCTGGAGCAATCCAAAGAAAAGCCGTTCAGTTCACGGCGGACTCCTTGGTGATGCACCTTCCTCCAGTCCACCCCCACTCACACCTTCCCGATTTGAAGGCCTTCCTCTCACCTTTAGCCCTTACTCCGCAACCAGTCCCCCCACACTATCTCAAGCTTTACCACGTCGTCGTGGCCGACCACGCCGCGCTAAGCCTCCTAATAACGCATCTTCTCTCCCAAACCCGTCCGCCAGGTCCACATCCCCTCGACAAGCTACCTTTGTAACAGATGCTATGTCCCAGAAACCGAAAAAACGTAAGTCTACTAAGGCCAAGCAAAACTTCGACCCAGCCCCATCAACTTCATCTCCCCCTACTGAATCCATCATCGTCCCCACCCTGGACAGTTCCGCCCCAGCTCCTGATCTTTCTCCGTCCCTGCTCGCCCCCTCAACGCACCTTCCGAGTGCCCCCTCGAACCCAGATATCTCGCCCCCCTGTTGCTTTCAAACCCTACAACTACCTCACCCACCTGATAAACACGGGACAACAGAAATCCAAATCGATGCTGACCACTCTATCCTTGTCAACGAGCGGTCTGTCACCCTCATCAGCCCTAGATCTCGCTCCACCCGCCAGCGGAAAGCCCCCGCACGCTTCTCCTCCCCGATCTAACCATCCCTCTCTCAAAGCGCTCTCAGCAATCCTCATCAACTGCAGGTCACTTACGCCTAAAATTAATCAACTACGAGCCTTTCTGTCCTCTAACGAGATTGACATATGCGTTCTTGTTGAGACTTGGCTGTCCCCTTCCATCCACTGTGATGATCTTTTCCTCATTCATGGATACACTTTCCTTCGTAGCGACAGAACTGTCGGTCGTGGAGGCGGACTAGCTGCCTATGTCCGATCCCTTCTTATGCCCAAACGCTTGTCGACATCGAACTCTCAAGGTTTGGAATTTTTCTCGTTTCAGCTACAAATCCTTAACCAAAGCATATCTACCTGTGTTGTCTACAGACCCCCTAATATCTCACTCATCGACGACACTCGCGGGGCCCAACTCCTTTCCACTTTTTTCTCTTTACACTCTGATCGGTACGTCGTTGTGGGTGATCTCAACCTCCCCATGACTAACTGGCATAATCTAGCTTCCGAAAGTCACCCACTGCTTCGACTCTTCGCGGATAACCTGCTACACCAATTCGTGCATTTTCCTACCCGAGGGAACAACCAACTGGATTGTGTTCTCTCCAATAACGAGGTGACCGATGTTCGCTCTCGGGAAATCTTCCCCAACCTTGATCACTGTCAGGTATCCTTCCTCTTACCTCTCTTATCCTTCACGCCTCGAGAAGACACCCAATCTTTCAGACGATTCACCAACTGGGAAGAGTTCCGCTGACTCTTTGACACAGTTAACTGGAGGGACCTCTTTCTCCCAAACAATCTCTCCTCGTGCTTTTCCGAAGTCCATAACATCCTATCCTCCCACTATAACTCCGCCACCTCTATTCAACAAGTATACTCGACGAATAAGTTGAACGCTCTGTTTAAGGCACGTGACAACCTCGCACGCAACTCTCGCCTACGCACATCGTCACTTGCTCGCGCCCTCGCTCTGAGACGCATTGATGGGCTCATTAAACAGGCTATCAACAAACAAGCGCTCCACATCGAAAAACGCATCCGCTCAGCTCCTAATCCCCGGGCAAAGTTCGCCATCATCAAACACCAATTGCTGCAAAAGCCCAAAACCTCGTTTATCAACTTCTCTCAGTCAGGCGATCTCTGCTTCGCCAATGATTACCTGACTCACCTTCTCGACTCCTTTTCCACTCCCACTCCACCTGTTGAGATGTTAGACAACGGAGACACCGAGAACCTACGCTGGTTCCAAGTCTCTCCGGCTTCCGTCGCCCAGGCAATTAAAAACATTAAATCTAAACACCAATTTGATCAATATGGAGTCTCGGTCAGTATGATTGCCCTTCTAGGCTGGAACGTCTTCTCTCTGATTGCAGATGTTATTAATCATTGTCTCGAAACCACCTATCTTCCGCCGGACTGTCTCAATTCGACGATCTCTCCTATCCCTAAAAATGGCACTTCTTCGATCTCCTCATTTAAAGATCTCCGCCCCATTACTATCGTCCCTTCTTTCACCAAAATCTTCGACAGGATCCTATACAACCTAATCTACTCCTCCATTAAGTCTCATGTAAACTTCTATCTCCTCGATGATCAACATGGCTTTCTGAATGGCCGCTCCTCTTCCACCAACTTAGTTAGTGTTCTCGATCATTGCTACTCCTCCTTCTCTAAAGGGCTCCAGTGCACCCTCCTATTCCTGGATATTTCCAAGGCTTTTGACTCGCTGTCATTTTCAGCAATCGAATCCGCCTTACTGAGAAGCGGTATCTGCGGCAACGTACTCAATCTTATTAGTTACTATCTCCGAAACCGATATGCGACAGTAAAAGTTGGCAGTAGTCACTCGAGGCCAGCCCATATCAGATCCGGTGTTCCCCAGGGCTCCGTACTTGGTCCCATTCTCTTCAACCTTACGCTCGCGCACATACAGGTTGATGACAACCTTTTCAAACTGTTCAAATATGCGGATGACATGGTTATCGTATTTAGCAACTCCAAAACATCCAACTCCTTATCCCTTATATCGGAGCTCCTATCCTCGCTCCACTCGCAGCTCAGCAGAATCGGCCTCAAACTAAATCCCACCAAAACTCGCATAATGAAACTCTCCTCTGATCCATTCTGCTCTATCCCGGTTGCCAACTACCCCCTTGATATAGAAATAATAGATTCGGCCAAACATCTTGGCATTCACTTCTCGAAATCCCTTGACTTCTCCCTACACCTTACACACACTACCTCCAAACTCTTCAAATGGGCCCGTCTGATCTGTTTTAAGACTAACAATCCCACTCTCCAACTCACGTTATTCAAGGTCTACGTTCTGCCCCTCATTTCCTACGCCAGCGAATTCTACTGTCCTCTAACCCTCGCCTCCTCCTACACTATTGAACAGATATCCTCCAGATTTCTAAAACGAGTCTTCCCGAAATGCCAAAACTATAGGGAACGCCTTCTTCTGGCAAACCTTCTTCCGCTTTGGTTCACCCGTCACCTTCGCGTCATTTCTTTTATCCACAAGATCACAACCTGCTTACCACTCTCCAATTTTTCCCACCCCAGTCACCACTATGCCACACGTTCTAGTAACTCTTCTATCCAAGCCTACCATACCCCCACCATATTTAAAAAAATCTATCTCTTCTCCAAAGCCACTAATGTCTTCAACGCTCTCCCCACAGACATAAAACTCCTACCCCAGCACGAATTCAAAAAGGCAGCCCATCAGTACTTCTTCAACAAATTTCTTTGTGATACGACCGATTGGAAACGAAACTGGTTCCTTCTCAATCCATAACATTTACTTCACCCCAGGCTATCCTCTTTACTAACTTCGTAGGGTTAAATCCATCAGGCAGCCATCTTCCACTCTACCTCTCTTGTCCTATTCTTTTCTTCTAGATTCACTAATACCACCTCTCAGCCCATTCCTAACCCCATTATATCGACGTTGTGGTTACTCTACTACGATTTGCTCATCCAACTCTTTTCTTTCTTTCTTGTTTCAGCGGAGGACCGGAAACCCAACAGCCCTACCGATCAACCAACGGTTCGCTTCGGACTTCGACTCTCCCTGGTCTTCTTTTAATCACGATCACGTTCAACAGATGCCTGCGATCCTTGCATGACTCGCTCGCCTCAATCCTGCCGACTCCATCAATTCATTCGTCACGACAATGGACTCCAACGGTCGACATCTACCTCCGGGCCGCCATCTTTTCATCTTCATCTTTGTTTTCGATCTCACATTCACCTTGAAGATCTGATACTTCACGGACTATCTTTAATTGATCTCGTCTAGTCAAATGGAACTTCGCTTATATTTATTTTTCACCAGATTGAACTATCTTGATGTTAATGATAACTTTTCCCCTCCCCAACCCCTCCCCTGCTATTAAATACTTTGCTAGTCACAATTCCACTCACCTCCACATATCCTACCCTTGATTTGCTATTTCAATGATTGGGCCAGTTGGCCTTTGATGCCAAATAAATGTATTATTATTATTATTATTAGATGTTTGGCCTGTCGTAGCAACATATATAGTAGGCCTAAAACAAAACAAACTGGGTAAGAAAGGACAAAGCAAAATGTTGATGTCTCACAGCGTGAAACTTCAAACCACATCTGGTCTACAACGGATGATCATAGCATAATCAGGTCGTTTATGGACACTATTTAGCATTTACGGACAAAAAATGCAAGAAAATAAGCAGGGCATAAAGGACCAAAGTAAATCCTACCTATCCTTTTATTTAGGAAAATGTAACCAAACAAAATGTGATCAGCGTATACAACCAGACTGTTCGGCAGATATTTTGCATTCGAACGACCGAAGTCCAGTCCCCAGAGATACTGAATACATTTAAAGAATTGCGCGATATCGGAAATCATGTTAGAATGACAGACTTAAAAAAAAATGTTAAGAAAATGTAGCCGAATTTGCCAGGGTTCTGCATAGCACAACCAAACGATGTTCGGCGTCTAATTTCGCATTTTTTAGCGCCAATGCGAAGCAAAATAGAATTTCGCGGAAATAAAATTGATGGGGATACTAATGCACAATGAAAGCAGCCCAAACGCGTAGGCATGACTAGTCTATGAAGTAATATCCCCGCAAGTGCAAAGTAGAAGCGACCTGATTCGTAGTTTTTCAGCTGTCCACTTGACAAATTCGGCCACATTACACACCGTAGCGCGAAAGCTCTTGTACACGTCGACAATCTTCAAATGCTGTTACACAATACAGCAGACAATTTTGCTAAGTTGAGAAACAGCTAATGCTGAAATGAAATTTCACGTCAGTAACTGCGTGTTTTTCCAATGCACACGCTTAAGAGCAAACTTAACACATCAATTGCGTTAGGCTACCGACGATTCCGGTTATTCAAATCGATTCAAAAGTAATAAGTACGTTTATTTCAGGAGCCTATGCATTCCTGGCCCTTACGATTGACGTTAGAGAGAATTGCTGGCAAACCAGTACTGCCAGATAGATCTTAATTAAACCATGTCATCTGTGCCGCACTGGGTCGCAACAATCAAAATTGTAGGACGGACAACCTTTCTATCCACATTCCGATAGGATAGATCGCCTACAAAGAAATAATTATTATTATTATACTGCAAATGCGCAAAACACCTAAAAGGCAGTAACTAAAGCTCAGTCCTGTTGAGCTTGAAATAAATCATTTTTAATTCAATTTACAAAGGTTATCATCATAATCAAGCCGAATGCAATTTGTTGTTTGCTTACCTACTAGATGGTTTGTCTATCGTAGCAACTCATGCAGTATGCCTAAAGCAAGACAAACTGGGTTAGAAAGGGCAAAGCAAAATGTTGAATTCTCACAGCGTGAAACTTCAAACTACATCTGGTCTACAACGGATGATCAGAGCATAATCAGGTCGTTTATGGACACTATTTAGCATTTACGGACAAAAAATGCAAGAAAATAAGCAGGGCATAAAGGACCAAAGTAAATCCTACCTATCCTTTTATTTAGGAAAATGTAACCAAACAAAATGTGATCAGCGTATACAACCAGACTGTTCGGCAGATATTTTGCATTCGAACGACCGAAGTCCAGTCCCCGGAGATACTGAATGCATTTAAAGAATTGCCGCGATGTCGGAAATCATGTTAGAATGACAGACTTCAAAGAAAAAATGTTAAGAAAATGTAGCCGAATTTGCCAGGGTTCTGCATAGCACAACCAAACGATGTTCGGCGTCTAATTTTGCATTTTTTAGCGCAAATGCGAAGCAAAATAGAATTTCGCGGAAATAAAATTGATGGGGATACTAATGCACAATGAAAGCAGCCCAAACGCGTAGGCATGACTAGTCTATGAAGTAATATCCCCGCAAGTGCAAAGTAGAAGTGACCTGTTTCGTAGTTTTTCAGCTGTCCTCTCGACAAATTCGGCCACATCACACACAGTAGCGCGGAAGCTCTTGTACACGTCGACAATCTTCAAATGCTGTTACACAATACAGCAGACAATTTTGCTAAGTTGAGAAACAGCTAATGCTGAAATGAAATTTTACGTCAGTAACTGCGTGTTTTTCCAATGCACACGCTTAAGAGCAAACTTAACACATCAATTGCGTTAGGCTACCGACGATTCCGGTTATTCAAATCGATTCAAAAGTAATAAGTACGTTTATTTCAGGAGCCAATACATTCCTGGCCCTTACGATTGACGTTAGAGAGAATTGCTGCCAAACCAGTACTGCCAGATAGATCTTAATTAAACCATGTCATCTGTGCCGCACTGGGTCGCAACAATCAAAATTGTAGGACGGACAACCTTTCTATCCACATTCCGATAGGATAGATCGCCTACAAAGAAATAATTAATATTATTATACTGCAAATGCGCAAAACACCTAAAAGGCAGTAACTAAAGCTCAGTCCTCTTGAGCTTGAAATAAATCATTTTTAATTCAATTTACAAAGGTTATCATCATAATCAAGCCGAATGCAATTTGTTGTTTGCTTACCTACTAGATGGTTTGTCTGTCGTAGCAACTCATGCAGTATGCCTAAAATAAGACAAACTGGGTTAGAAAGGGCAAAGCAAAATGTTGAATTCTCACAGCGTGAAACTTCAAACTACATCTGGTCTACAACGGATGATCAGAGCATAATCAGGTCGTTTATGGACACTTTTTAGCATTTACGGAGAAAAAATGCAACAAAATATGCAGGGCATAAAGGACCAAAATAAATCCTACCTATCCTTTTATTTAGGAAAATGTAACCGAAAACACTGTGATCAACAGATACAACCAGACTGTTCGGCAGCTATTTTGCATTCGAACGACCGAAGACCAGATCCCGGAGATACTGAATGTATTTAAAGAATTGCCGCGATGTCGGAAATCATGTTAGAATGACAGACTTCAAAGAAAAAATGTTAAGAAAATGTAGCCGAATTTGCCAGGGTTCTGCATAGCACAACCAAACGATGTTCGGCGTCTAATTTTGCATTTTTTAGCGCAAATGCGAAGCAAAATAGAATTTCGCGGAAATAAAATTGACGGGGATACTAATGCACAATGAAAGCAGCCCAAACGCGTAGGCATGACTAGTCTTTGAAGTAATATCCCCGCAAGTGCAAAGTAGAAGCGACATGATTCGTAGTTTTTCAGCTGTCCTACTGACACATTCGGCCACATCACACGCCGTAGCGCTGAAGCGCTTGTACCCGTCGACAATCTTCAAATGCTGTTACTCAATACAGCAGACAATTTTGGTCAGTTGAGAAACAGCTAATGCTGAAATGAAATTTTACGTCAGTAACTGCGTGTTTTTCCAATGCACACGCTTAAGAGCAAACTTAACACATCAATTGCGTTAGGCTACCGACGATTCCCGTTATTCAAATCGATTCAAAAGTCATAAGTACGATTATTTCAGGAGCCTATACATTCCTCGCCCTTATGATTGACATTAGAGAGAATTGCTGGCAAACCAGTGCTGCAAGATAGATCCTAATTAAAACCATGTCATCTGTGCCGCACTGGGTCGCAAATATCAAAATAGTAGGATGGATAACCTTTCTGCCCACATTACAATACTCGACGCTAATTACCATACCACTAGTAAACTTTCGCATTTCTGTTCGTCAGTAACAACACCTAGGTAGCATCGCATCTACCGAACCCACCAATAGAAATTAAATGCTCTCACAGAATTAATGCTATAACAAAAACGCGAGATCAACCTTTTCACCTACGCCGCGGAGTCGAACCACACATATCAAGTAAACCCTGTCCATGCAGATCAGGTTGGTGCACAAATGAGTAACACGGAGTGTCAAATTAAGACTCCTATGTAAGCCCATTCACAATAGACACCAAATCAAAACAAAAATAAATTTTAGCTAAACTCTTTACTTCAAATCTGATTGAAAAATAATCCGATAGAAGAGATCACCTACAAAGAAATAATTAATATTATTATTATACTGCAAATGCGCAAAACACCTAAAAGGCAGTAACTAAAGCTCAGTCCTGTTGAGCTTGAAATAAATCATTTTTAATTCAATTTACAAAGGTTATCATCATAATCAAGCCGAATGCAATTAGTTGTTTGCTTACCTACTAGATGGTTGGCCTGTCGTATCAACTCATGCAGTATGCCTAAAACAAGACAACTGGGTTAGAAAGGGCAAAGCAAAATGTTGAATTCTCACAACTTGAAACTTCAAACTACATCTGGTCTACAACGGATGATCAGAGCATAATCAGGTCGTTTATGGACACTATTTAGCATTTACGGAGAAAAAATGCAACAAAATATGCAGGGCATAAAGGACCAAAATAAATCCTACCTAGCCTTTTACTTAGAAAAATGTAACCGAACAAACTGTGATCCACGGATACAACCAGACTGTTCGGCAGCTATTTTGCATTCGAACGACCGAAGACCAGTCCCCGGAGATACTGAATGCATTTAAAGAATTGCCGCAATGTCGGAAATCATGTTAGAATGACAGACTTCAAAGAAAAAATGTTAAGAAAATGTAGCCGAATTTGCCAGGGTTCTGCATAGCACAACCAAACGATGTTCGGCGTCTAATTTTGCATTTTTTTAGCGCAAATGCGAAGCAAAATAGAATTTCGCGGAAATAAAATTGATGGGGATACTAATGCACAATGAAAGCAGCCCAAACGCGTAGGCATGACTAGTCTTTGAAGTAATATCCCCGCAAGTGCAAAGTAGAAGCGACATGATTCGTAGTTTTTCAGCTGTCCTACCGACAAATTCGGCCACATCACACGCCGTAGCGCTGAAGCGCTTGTACATGTCGACAATCTTCAAATGCTGTTACACAATACAGCAGACAATTTTGGTCAGTTGAGAAACAGCTAATGCTGAAATGAAATTTCACGTTAGAAACTGCGTGTTTTTCCAGTGCACACGCTTAAGAACAAACTTAACACATCAATTGCGTTAGGCTACCGACGATTCCCGTTATTCAAATCGATTCAAAAGTCATAAGTACGATTAATTCAGGAGCATATACATCCCTCGCCCTTATGATTGACATTAGAGAGAATTGCTGGCAAACCACTGCTGCAAGATAGATCCTAATTAAAACCATGTCATCTGTGCCGCACTGGGTCGCAAATATCAAAATAGTAGGATGGATAACCTTTCTACCGACATTACAATACTCGACGCTAATTACCATACCACTAGTAAACTTTCGCATTTCTGTTCGTCAGTAACAACACCTAGGTAGCATCGCATCTACCGAACCCACCAATAGAAATTAAATGCTCTCACAGAATTAATGCTATAACAAAAACGCGAGATCAACCTTTTCACCTACGCCGCGGAGTCGAACCACACATGTCAAGTAAACCCTGTCCATGCAGATCAGGCTGGTGCACAATTGAGTAACACGGAGTGTCAAATTAAGACTCCTATGTAAGCCCATTCACAATAGACACCAAATCAAAACAAAAATAAATTTTAGCTAAACTCTTTACTTCAAATCTGATTGAAAAATAATCCGATAGAAGAGATCACCTACAAAGAAATAATTAATATTATTATTATACTGCAAATGCGCAAAACACCTAAAAGACAGTAACTAAAGCTCAGTCCTGTTGAGCTTGAAATAAATCATTTTTAATTCAATTTACAAAGGTTATCATCATAATCAAGCCGAATGCAATTAGTTGTTTGCTTACCTACTAGATGGTTGGCCTGTCGTATCAACTCATGCAGTATGCCTAAAACAAGACAAACTGGGTTAGAAAGGGCAAAGCAAAATGTTGAATTCTCACAACTTGAAACTTCAAACTACATCTGGTCTACAACGGATGATCAGAGCATAATCAGGTCGTTTATGGACACTATTTAGCATTTACGGAGAAAAAATGCAACAAAATATGCATGGTATAAAGGACCAAAATAAATCCTACCTAGCCTTTTACTTAAAAAAATGTTACCGAACAAACTGTGATCCACGCATACAACCAGACTGCTCGGGCGCTATTTTGGCATTCAAACGGCCGAAGACCAGTCCCCGGAGATACTGAATGCATTTAAATAATTGCCGCAATGTCGGAAATCATGTTAGAATGACAGACTTCAAAGAAAAAATGTTAAGAAAATGTAGCCGAATTTGCCAGGGTTCTGCATAGCACAACCAAACGATGTTCGGCGTCTAATTTTGCATTTTTTTAGCGCAAATGCGAAGCAAAATAGCATTTCGCGGAAATAAAATTGATGGAGATACTAATGCACAATGAAAGCAGCCCAAACGCGTAGGCATGACTAGTCTTTGAAGTAATATCCCCGCAAGTGCAAAGGAGAAGCGACATGATTCGTAGATTTTCAGCTGTCCTTCCGACAATTTCGGCCACATCACAGGCCGTAACGCTGAAGCGCTTGTATACGTCGACAATCTTCAAATGCTGTTACACAATACAGCAGACAATTTTGGTCAGTTGAGAAACAGCTAATGCTGAAATGAAATTTCACGTTAGAAACTGCGTGTTTTTCCAGTGCACACGCGTTAGGCTACCGACGATTCCCGTTATTCAAATCGATTCAAAAGTCATAAGTACGATAAATTCAGGAGCATATACAGCTCTCGCCCTTATGATTGACATTAGAGATAATTGCTGGCAAACCAGTGCTGCAAGATAGATCCTAATTAAAACCATGTCATCTGTGCCGCACTGGGCCGCAAATATCAAAATAGTAGAATGGATAACCTTTCTACCGACATTACAATACTCGACGCTAATTACCATACCACTAGTAAACTTTCGCATTTCTGTTCGTCAGTAACAACACCTAGGTAGCATCGCATCTACCGAACCCACCAATAGAAATTAAATGCTCTCACAGAATTAATGCTATAACAAAAACGCGAGATCAACCTTTTCACCTACGCCGCGGAGTCGAACCGCACATGTCAAGTAAACCCTGTCCATGCAGATCAGGCTGGTGCACAATTGAGTAACACGGAGTGTCAAATTAAGACTCCTATGTAAGCCCATTCACAATAGACACCAAATCAAAACAAAAATAAATTTTAGCTAAACTCTTTACTTCAAATCTGATTGAAAAATAATCCGATAGAAGAGATCACCTACAAAGAAATAATTAATATTATTATTATACTGCAAATGCGCAAAACACCTAAAAGGCAGTAACTAAAGCTCAGTCCTGTTGAGCTTGAAATAAATCATTTTTAATTCAATTTACAAAGGTTATCATCATAATCAAGCTGAATGCAATTAGTTGTTTGCTTACCTACTAGATGGTTGGCCTGTCGTATCAACTCATGCAGTATGCCTAAAACAAGACAACTGGGTTAGAAAGGGCAAAGCAAAATGTTGAATTCTCACAACTTGAAACTTCAAACTACATCTGGTCTACAACGGATGATCAGAGCATAATCAGGTCGTTTATGGACACTATTTAGCATTTACGGAGAAAAAATGCAACAAAATATGCAGGGCATAAAGGACCAAAATAAATCCTACCTAGCCTTTTACTTAGAAAAATGTAACCGAACAAACTGTGATCCACGGATACAACCAGACTGTTCGGCAGCTATTTTGGCATTCGAACGACCGAAGACCAGTCCCCGGAGATACTGAATGCATTTAAAGAATTGCCGCAATGTCGGAAATCATGTTAGAATGCCAGACTTCAAAGAAAAAATGTTAAGAAAATGTAGCCGAATTTGCCAGGGTTCTGCATAGCACAACCAAACGATGTTCGGCGTCTAATTTTGCATTTTTTTAGCGCAAATGCGAAGCAAAATAGAATTTTGCGGAAATAAAATTGACGGGGATACTAATGCACAATGAAAGCAGCCCAAACGCGTAGGCATGACTAGTCTTTGAAGTAATATCCCCGCAAGTGCAAAGTAGAAGCGACATGATTCGTAGATTTTCAGCTGTCCTACCGACAAATTCGGCCACATCACAGGCCGTAACGCTGAAGCGCTTGTACACGTCGACAATCTTCAAATGCTGTTACACAGTACAGCAGACAATTTTGCTCAGTTGAGAAACAGCTAATGCTGAAATGAAATTTCACGTTAGAAACTGCGTGTTTTTCCAGTGCACACGCTTGAAACGACACAAATCAATGGCCGACATATTGCGTAAATTAAATTCAAATTTATTTACGTTGCACCAATGAGAAAAAAGCGAAATTGCCGTTTAACCACGTTTAACCAATAGTGTGCAAGTAGACATATTGCATGCTATTTAAGCACGGTAATTTACCATGCAAGTCAGTTGTGGAATTTGCATTCTACCTGCTTCACGCGTGTGCGTTCTGTCGGCTGTCAATACCTACGCTGGTGATTTGATAGTTTCACCAACAACTAACTACATCCGTGACTCATCTTGTTGCGGTATACCGGAGAGACGAGCCAATTAAGTGCAGAACCTGCAGGAGGCCATCCACATCGTGAGTACAGCTCAACCACGGGAGCGACAACTCAACCAGAGTCCACCCAAGGCTCTAGGACATCTTCAAACTCTGAAGACTTCAAGAGAACGCATTACCAGGCCCTCTTAAGGGCCCCCATATCAGTAACTAATCTCTATTCAGAGCACCTTAACCGAGTTTGTAACGTCGTACGGCATTTACTTGAAGCCGGGGCGTTTACAAAATTGGCGACCGCGCCAGGATATTGATTGTTCTGATTTTTTTTGGGTATAAATTGGGTATAAAATTGACTTCCTTTTTCATCTATTTGGGATAAATAGATTGACATTTGTGTTTTCTTTACCCTGATCGTGGTTTTCTGGGAAATCTGTTGGGTATATATTCGTGGATTTGTGGTACATTGTCATCAAAGGCCAACGGGGCCTCTGTTTACCTTTCCTACGTACGAAACGGCACCGTACGTACTCGACAAGCTCAATTTCGGATTTTTGGAAACAGTGACTTTTTTGTTCTGCGCTCATTCAACTGTGGAAGCTGTTTGTGGGTAAGCGTTTCGTTAAAGTTTATTTATACATTTTCATATTGCTTATAAATTTATGCTTTTAAGATCCCGTAAGATTGTTAAAATGTCAGGTCCAATTTTAGATATTGATGTTCCTGTTTGGGATGGAGATAGTGAGCTATTCTTTATGCGCGTAGACTCCGCTTTCTCCCCGTTTCCTGATTATGACAGTCATCAAAAACTGTCGAAGGTTTTTGCTAAACTACCTTCTGAATTGCAGCGACGGATTTATCCTAAGCTTGAGGCCATTAGGAAGCTACCTAATCCCATTTTGGGCCTACAAAACGAGGTAGAATCCTTGCTTGGACCCACGGAAACTGAGCAGATAATAAACAAATATGCGCAGTTAGATATGCCAAATCTTGGCCCCATCGAAATACTGAGGGAATTACGGAAACGTTGGTATAAAACCAACATTTCTGACCATGAGGCTAAGGTTGTTTTTATTAACAATCTTCCCCAAACATTAAAACTCTTTGCCAGACAGCTCCCCAACACTCTCTCTATAGATGACTTATCTGAGAGATGTGAGTTAGAATATAGGGTTTTGGAACCCAAAGTGAATCCATCATCCTTTTCTTCACCCCCGCAAGATGATAGAATCTCCTCTTTAGAGAGAACAGTGGCGAACATGGCCAAAGTTCTAGAAGGATTGGCCATTACCAAATCCGAGATAAATCAAGTGAATTCTCGACCAAAATTCGTTTCCAAGTCAAATTATAATGGTAGGCGGCGATCGAGATCTCCGCAATCCTTTAATAAATATGCTCCAAAGAACTGGTGTTATAACCACCAGAAGTTTTTTATGCTTGCCAAGTTTGTCTTTGTCGTTCCGAAGAATTTCCGAATGAGTGTCAATTTCCACAGCTGACGGAGAGGACAACAGACCGCAGGCACAAGGGTGCATCAGTATCGGGAAACGTCTGGCGCAGGAAGTAGAAGACCGTACTTTCTGCACATCAACGGCATCAACGGCGCTACAGGGAAGAAGCCAACTACAATCCGACATCCCTGTCGACTCTTTTCGTCCACGCCGAATTTTTCACATAGAGAACCAAACAGACAATGCCGGTCGCAATCACCAGCCTACTTGTTTGCATGACCCGGCCAAACAGCCCAACGAACTTCTGCACCTTCTTGATTTCAAAACTGGCGAAGAGTTCATCGTAGACACAGGTGCGGCAGTCTCAGTTCTCAAAGGTGATTCAATGGCCGAGATGTCGCTAGGCGTTCTTCTCGCAACAGCTACAGGCGAGCCCATACCAACTTATGGCTGCCAATACCGCACACTCAACATAGGTCTACGACGTGAATTTTCCCACAACTTCATCATTGCCAAGGTCTCACATAATATAATAGGCCTTGATTTCCTTCTAAAATTTCGGCTCATTGTTGATCTTGCCAATCAAAAGATCATCGACCCCTCCACTGGACTCGAACAACATTTTTGGACACTTGCCTCCGAGCGTTTGGAGTTACAGGTCATTCAGCCAACCCCAGTGCATCATTCAGCAGAGATATCAGCAGCTCTTCGAAAATACAAATCGCTTTTCGATCTTAACAAGTCAGAGCTACGAGTCTCCAACACGATGCATCATATCGTCACAGAAGGACAACCTATTGCACTCAAGAAGCGACCACTGGCTCCTGCTAAGCTGAAAGCTGCCCAAGAAGAATTCTCAAGGCTTTTGGAAGAGGGAATCATCAGACCATCGAAAAGTTCATGGGCGTCACCACTGCACTTAGTCTCCAAATCAAACGGATCGTACAGAGCCTGTGGAGACTACCGTAAGCTAAATTCAGTGACAAAATCTGATGCATATCCTATTCCAAATATCAACACTTTACTTGAAAAACTCAACGGCAGCAATTTCTTCTCAGTGATTGACCTCAGACAAGCGTACCATCACATCCCGGTAGCACCAGAGGATATCGAGAAAGACTGCAGTCATCACTCCATTTGGCCTTTTTGAATATCTTTACATGCCTTTTGGACTTAAGTGTGCTACTCAGACATTTCAAAGATTCATGGACAACATACTTCGCGACGACTCTGCTTATTGTATGTCATATCTCGATGACATTATGGTATTCAGTCCAGATCTAGAATCTCATGCGAAGCATCTACGAAATGTCCTCTCACGCTTATCCAACCACGGACTCAAGATCAACTGTGACAAGACGCAGATTGCAACTACATCCGTGGACTTCTTAGGGCATCGTATCACGGCCACAAGGTATTCAACCTTTGACGTCAAAGGCAAATTCAATCAAGAATATCAAGTCACCGACGACTGTTAGCGAGTTGCAAAAAATTCTGGGAGTACTAAACTATTATCGCAAGTTCCTTCCGGGCCTTTCAAGACAACTTTATCCTTTGTGCAGGCACCTGCGGAACCGAAAAGGACTTAGCAAGAACTCCATCATTGCTTGGTCATCCGAAGACGAGGAATTACTTCGACTCGCCATCAACTCGTTAGCAAATGCCACAATGCTAACGCATCCAGATTTTCAACGACCATTTCTACTCACGACAGATGCTTCTGAATTCGCTATTGGAGCCACTTTGGAACAAGAGATCGACGGAGTTCGGAAGCCTATCAGTTTCTACTCGCGTACTCTCCAACCAGTAGAAACGAGATACGACACTTTCGGTCGAGAACTTCTCGCCATCCACGACGCAGTGCGCCATTTTATCAGCAGCATTGGCAGTAGCAGATTTGTTGTTTTCACAGATCATGCACCATTAGTTAGCGCACTTCGAAACGCAACTTCATCTATCGCCAAGTACCCTGCCAGAGTGGAAAGACAGCTTTCTCGTCTAAGCGAATGGCAATTTGACATCTTTCACGTCAAGGGCAAACAGAACTTCATTGCAGATGCCCTGTCCAGGCCAGACGTCTCGCTACAACCACCTTCGCCGTCGCCATTCACTGTCAACTCCGTGACACTCAGTGAACCTGCACTAACGCCATCCCTCCTGCGAACTGAACAACGCGGTGACATTCACATTCAAAGATCAATAGCCCGTCACCCAACCAAGTTCATATGCCGTCTCTGGGAAGGCTTACCAATTGTTTACTTCACGGGTACGCAGCCCAACAAGCCAGTTCTGCCGACCAGCCTTCAGAGAAACGTTTTCGACTCAATTCACTCAATTTCTCACCCAGGAAGCCAAGCGACTGTCCGACTTCTCACAGATCGTTTCTGGGGTCACAGACTTAGGCAGAATGCTAAACGATGGGTCTCCGAGTGTGCCATTTGCCAGAAAAACAAGATCACACGGCACACTCGTTCTAAGTTGCAACATTTCCGAACTACTTCTCGCCTAGCCATCGTCCACATCGACATAGTTCATCTGACAAAGGTTCAAGGTTTCAGCTACCTTATAACTATGATTGATAGATTTACGCGACGACCTGCGACAATAACTCTTGGCACCATTTCTGCAGACGAAGTAACTAACGGTTTTATCGCTGCATGGATATCCAATTACGGTGTTCCCAATGAGGTCATCACGGACAGAGGCACTTGCTTCTCATCTGATCGTTTCAAAACCACCTTGCGGTACATGGGATGCATCTTACGCCAGACGACTGCCTACCATCCCCAAGCTAATGGCATGGTAGAGAGAATGCATAGGGAACTCAAAGCAGCTTTAGCATCCTCGTCCATTAATGGCAACTGGGTCGATGCACTACCTTTAGTTCTGCTGGCCATGCGTTCCCGTACTCGTGAATCCATTAAAACGTCTGCGTCACAACTCTTGTATGGCATGGATCTACGCCTGCCTAGTCAGCTCCCACGTCTACTACCGGCACAAGATGACCCACAAGTCGAAGCTTCCCGCCTTCGACTTCATTTCGGTAACATGTCTGAACAGCAGCCGAGACATACGCCTCTTCCAGTCTTCGTTTGCCCACAGTTCCACAGCTGCAAGAGAGTACTCGTTCGCAACGACAATGCTGTTGCACCACTACAACCAAAGTATCGCGGTCCTTACCCGATTTTACTCAGACAACCAAAATACTTCATTATTATGCAAGGCGCTACACCGACATCAGTAAGCATAGACAGGTTGGAACCGTTTATCAAACCGCCTGATCCTGAGAGCGTTCAACCTTCTACACACGTCTCAGGCTCCGTCTGCCCACAATCTCAATAGCCTGCTTTGTATAACGCGTAATTGATTTTTTTTAAACATTAACATTAACTATCAAAATTTTTTAACCTTACGTTATTTTTCGTATTTGTCTCACGTGGCATAACCAGCTGTTCTTAGCTAACAATTGTGTAGCATTTTTGAACAGTTCTTTGGTATTATGCCATCTCTGAGGCAATGTTCGTGTACATATTTTTATGCAGTTACCTTTTATTTTAATGTATATATTTTTACATTATAATTTATTTCTCACACATGACATCACACTGCCCATTTTGATATGACCAGCTACTTGGAGCTAACGCTTTCGTGTAGCAACAATAAGTAGTTATCAGCTTCATATCATGGTACAGACCACTTTTAATGCATATCTCAACTTCATCAATTGCACAAAGACCACTCTACAAATATCATGACCACAACTTCGAGCACACACTTTAGCTCATTTGGTCGTATAAAAACGCATTGACGACGATCCAGCCTGCCTAGCTTTTAACTTAAACCTGGCAACTTCAGAGGCGATTTACCTCGAAATCTTCACGGTGCGGCTCCCAAATCTTACACTGCTCTATTTTGCCTCACGCGGTATGACCGGTCACTAGAGCTAACAATTTGTGTAGCAATTCCTAGTGGTTACGTGGTATCATATCATTGTTGAAGCAACCAACAAGCATACTTAAGCCCAGCAGTTATGGTACATTATTTTTTTTGCTTAACTTAGTTCGAACTCAGTCATGCATTTCTTATGTAGCCTCGCAGAGAGGAATTTTTGCCTTTTTTCATTGAGGATAGTGTTGTAACGACAAAAATAAATGCCGCAATATTGCGTAAATTAAATTCAATTTGATTTACGTTGCACCAATAAGAGAAAAGCGAAACTTGCCGTTAACCAAT
Organism: Eudiplozoon nipponicum; assembly: GCA_029291075.1. NCBI lineage: Eukaryota > Metazoa > Platyhelminthes > Monogenea > Mazocraeidea > Diplozoidae > Eudiplozoon > Eudiplozoon nipponicum. Next base: position 176,209 of record JAQBSW010000483.1, read on the forward strand.
AGTGTGCAAGTAGACATATATTACTATGACATGGCTATTTAAGCACGGCAAATTTAACATGCAGTTCAGTTGTCGCGTTTGTCTTCTGCTTTGCGTTACGTGCGCGTGCTGTCGGCTGTCATCACCTACGCTGGTTATTGGATTGTCTTCACCAACAATTGGCAACATCAGTGACACCAATCGTGGTGCTGTACAACCAGCGAGACGAGCCAATTAATGTAGAACTTGAACAAAGTTTCCACATCGAGATTACAACGCAACAACAGAAGGAACCACAGCCCAACTCAACCCAAGGCTCTAGGATATCTTTACACTGAAAGATCTTTCTCGGCATTTGACGAAGAACGCACGACCGGCCCTGCTAAGGGCCCCTATCAGTACAATAACTCCATATCTATATCACTTTTATCGAGTTTGTAACGTCGTACGGCATTTACTTGAAGCTGGGGCGTTTACACCAGATATGTCCATTATAACAACGCTCTTGCCTTTATCAGCACGTAGTATTTTGATGTCTACATTTCTTCTGATATCTTTAAGCGCATTTAAATGTTGCCTTGTCAATGCATGCTATTCTGCACATTTGAACGATATTAAATGTGAAGTTTTGTCAACTAAAACAGTCTTGAACCAAGTTTTATAATCAAAACTGGTAGGTTCTAAGTCGGCTGTTTGTTAAAATAGCAATTCAAATGCTGCCTCAAAGTCACATCGCGTTTATTAGAAGGATGTACCTCATAATGTTGCCTCGTCGATAGCATCTCGATTGTTAGCTGATCGATTGGTACCTTTGACAAATTAAGCACGCGTTTAACAATATCGGTTGGTATTAAACCACAGAAAACTCCAGGTTTTATATCATTTTATAATTTCTTCAATATTCTTTTTATATCTTTCGTCATAATAGCTGGCAAAAGGATAATATGTCTCATTCTTTCAAAGAGACATAATAAATCCAATACACAAGCTACACTCCCGATTCATGCCCGTAACACTGCTTCATCTTCATTTAACAGCTCAATTCTGGAATACGTCAACCTTCTAAGATTTGTTCGCTTGACCCTTATTTTGGACTTGCGTAAAGTGCGCACCAAATCTCCTGGAAACCGTATTTATTTAATACACTTATAATAATGTTCTTTCCGGAATAACGTTATTTGCGCTTTACATTTTAACGTGCTTGTTCCTCTAGTTTTCTGAAAGAATCTTTTGGAATGCAAGCCTTAAGAAAATTTCATAGAACCCTTTACAAATGCATTGATTTTAATTATCTGATTAGTTTGATGTCCGGAATAACCATGTATTTAATATCCGCCATCGCTTTATCGGAATATCCGCACTTCAAACTAGAATTAGATTTACTTACGAAATTCCTTATTACTGCTTTGATTAACTATACCAGGGACACATTAGCATTGTATATTTCTAGAAATCTGCTTAAATCAATCCCCCTTATACTTTATATTTTCTGCTCGAAAGCATCTAATTGTCATAGATTTTAAGATTAGGACACAAATTACCCTTGCATGTTTCTAGAAATCTGCTTAAGCAATTCTATTTATACTTTATATTTTCCACACGCAATCTTCTAATTGTCATTGAGTTTGACACGTCGAGTTTCATTCTTTACATATAGTTTGATTTAAGATTTAGCGTGGCGCAATTATAGGTGTAAACATCTTCTAATTGCGCACAATATAAAATTAACTGGATATTCAGATACGGAAATTCTTCCAATGCCTTATGATCAATCTTCAATTATGATTTGAGAAGTTTAAAAAATGCCTACATCATCCATCTAATATTTGTAATTAACTTTCACATAGGAAATATACACACAATTAAACAATATTTGATTGTGCGGGTGGTGGTAACAATTCTTTAGATCAAGTTTACGAGCTTGAAGTCATTGCGTGCGACTGGCGGCAGTTTTGTTATGTTGTCTGACGACTGGTTAAATACATTAGGATTGGTGTTTACGTCAAGCTCGCATACTTAATTTAAGTAATCCTTCCCACCACTCGTGCAATCAATTATTTTTTAATTCTATTGCCTAATTATTTATTTGTGGCGAAAGCCGCAAACAGTCAATGTTCGTGACTGCATAGAAATTGTGCAACTGACATTTCCAGTCAAGTACACTGTATGCGACACTACTAGAGGTGAGAGCCGCCTATCTAATTTTGCTTTTCATACATATGAATTGCGGTTTGATCTTCACTAATCAGTTTGTCGTCGTACTTTGATGAAAATCATCGAAAGTCGAAATGCGTCAGTGTGTGCGCCTGGTGGTAGTTTTGCTATGTTGTTCGACGACTGGTCAAAGACAATACCGTCAATCACAAGCACTGGCGCGTTTCGACCTTCGATGATCAACATCAGATAATGATACGAAACTGACTAATAGAGGTCAACTCAAAGTAAATAAAAATATTATATATATATATATATATATATATATATATATATATATATATATATATATATAATTTATGACGTTGTGAAACATTGTTGGAAAGTCTGTGACAGAAAACCACATTTCAGGATTTAATAAATATATATTTTTACCTCTTTCTTCTTCGGTATCAAATTCCTATTATTAACTAAATTTAGGCAACAATGTTCAAAACCTGTTTTTCCAAGCAACTGACCAGTGTTTTTCTGTTTTCTGTCAGTTTAGAAAGAATGGAAATGTGGACTATAATTTAAAAATTTAAAATGATAAGAATCTAACAAAAACTAATGATTATTTTTCAAAAATAATTTAAAAGCATTCTTACTAAACAAAAATAATTATGGCGTATGCATCTGTAATACTATAATAGAAATTGTGCCGAAATTATACATCTAACGAACGAGGTCTCCAGGTTCTACAGACATTGCAGACTGACTCTAATCAATTAGTGTTCTACAGTGCTTAGTTAATGATTATTGGGTTTTCAAACAATCTGTACGTGTAAATGACAGAAATATTTTTTCGCTACAATTGTTAGAATTTTGAATGCTCATTACAAATCATATATTATTTTGGTTAACGCATGTGGCTACTTATAGTAGAAAACAGATTACGTTTAAATTTTGTATACTTTAAATGGAATACAAAACGTCTAATCGAGCAGAAATTTGTAGTAAGTCAACATTCTTGACCAAAATATATAGTGGTTAAAGGGCGTAATACCGGCTCCTACTGATGAGTCGCCAGTAAGCACGAAACGAATGTGCATGAGATTATACTTTCCGTTCATACTGTCTTTGGTTTATCCTTCTGGTCACAACTGAACTAATTTGTTACTAGGTTCGCAAAACCTAATACATACTTGCATATATATTGGTTCTTCGCAACAAACAGTATTTAACTTATATGTATTGAATTGAATGATGTCATGCTTACCGCGAAATGTGATAACTGATATCGTTTAAGGCCAGAGTGTATGGATTTACTGGAGTAACAGGTTTTCAGAAATTGTTGTAATTCTCAATTTCAGTGAACTATAGCATAAATTGATATCCATCATGTTGGTACCATGTTCCGACTCGGAAACCATAATGTTAGTATCATGTACCTTTTCGTTACAATAATGTTTGTATCGGTTACAAACACAATAGCCATAGTGTTAGTATCCTTTACAAACTCGGTATGTATATATTATATAGTGTGAGTTAGCGTTGAAGTCGCATTGTCGTAGACTATATTATGTTAGCTTCACAATTGTAGGTTTACACATTCGTCTAGGAGATTGTACCGTCCTATTATCCCACATTCTTGATCAAAATATATAGTGGTTTAAGGGCGTAATACCGGCTCCTACTGATGAGTCGCCAGTAAGCACGAAACGAATGTGCATGAGATTATGCCTTCCGTTCATACTGCCTTTGGTTTATCCTTCTGGTCACAACTGAACTAATTTGTTACTAGGTTCGCAACACCTAATACATACTTGTATATATTTTAGTTCTCCGCAACAAACAGTATTTAACAGTCAATATTCTTATTGTTAAAATGCAGTGACCAAAATGTTAGCTAAGTTGAAATTATCTCTTCTGATTTGATCATAAGTTAACATATATATATATATATATATATATATATATATATATATATATATATATATATATATATTCATATTTCCAACATTTATAGATATATATTTATTCTTCATGTTTTGTTAACCTTATCAAATTATGACTAAATCTAAAGGGGTTGTAACGGCTCAGATTAATTCGCCTACATATTGCCTAAATGAAATTCAAATTTCATTACGGGGTATTAATTAAAACAAGCTAAATATGCCGTTAACGAATGATGTGTGATGTTGCGCCTGCACACGCATATAAGCAGGGTACATTTACCATGCAGCATCCTCGACACTTCCTCTCTGCTCGCTACGTGTGATTGTTGTCGCTCTCTCTACTTGACTGTCTACCTACGCTGACCCCTGGACTTGCGTTTACCACACTGCGTCATCTCGTCCCTTAGACTTTAGTCACGCCAATCTTCTTTTTGCTGCACAACTAGTCATACGCAATCGATTATCTATTATTAAAAATTCTTCGTGTGCCAGCCATCACGGTGTTGCCGCATATCTTCAACAAGGCAATTCTGAGCCTTCTAACTGCAACTCACTTCTCTGCTTTCTACAACTCTACTTATCCCCTTGCATCCACACGAAAGAACACCACCCAATCAGCCGGAGCATATTCTGGGTGGACTTGAGGATTCAGCATAAACTGCAGTGCTTAGAAGTAATTCTAAACTCTGCAGCTCTACTTAACTTTCTCAGAATTTGCCGTAGAGCATAATTCTCACATTATCTACGGCTTGTTTATTTATTTGTAACGTCGCACGGCATTTACTTGCAGCCGGTTTACAAATTGGCGACCGCGCCAGGATGCTGAGAACAATACTGTTTTTAGACTTGTTTTGATATCACAAATCTCTCTCTATCTCTCTTACTTTTTATTTTATTTTGGGGTTTTACATTAAAATCGACGGTAGCATACCAAACCATCTTGTTCTTCACCCTGTTTGTGAATATCTCACAGTAAAAGTCTTTTGTGGTTTCCCTTATTTGTTGTGTTTCGCCAGTGGAAACAGAGTTTGTGTTTTTCTGTCGTTAAATAGTTCAAATTTTTTCTCTCCTGCGTACAAGTTGTGCCAAACTGTTGAAGCAGATTTTGATTTAAATTTTGTGGAAGCAGATTTCGTCAGTTTTTTGTGGTTAGTCGCTTTAAACTTTTATCTCACATTTTTACATTCAAGCAAAATTGTGGAATCAGATTTTGGTAAGTGCTTATTTGTTATTTTAAAATATTTATAGGGTAAATATGTTTTAAATTTTTATTCTTTATATACATTATGTCCCTTTATGCATCTTAATGTCCTGTACGTTACCTACAAATATGAATACTCTGAATTCTAAGTTAGCTCAGTGTCCATCCACCGATCTCACTTCTGATGATGCTAGGCTATCCACTTTGAAGAGATGTATTTCAGATTTGAGTAAAGTTATTGAAAGTATCCTCATAGTCGAGACAAATGCTAATAGAATCACGGATCAACACCGTCTAAATCAGAATAAACGAAAATCGAGAATGCCTCGATTTTTCAGTCGATATTCTCCAAAAGGTTGGTGCTTTAATTACCAAAAGTATTTTTATAATTGTCGAAAGTGGTGGATTGTTCGGAGAATTTGCTTAACAGCGCCAGTTTCCTTCCTTAGATGACCACAATCAACAACAAAACAGTTTCTGTTATTTATGTACACATTTTTAAACACCTACAGGTGCCGTTTATAATGACTCCTTCCGTCCACTCAGAATATGCCACATAAACGACAAAACGGATAATGTCATTCTAAATGACCAGCCTATTTATCTATATGATCCGGCCAAACAACCCAATGAATTCCGGCATCTTCTAGATTTCGGAACAGGATAAGAATTCATGGTTGACACAGGGTGAGCAGTTTAAGTTATCAAGGGTGATTCCATGGCTGAGATGTTTTTAGGCGTTTTAATCGCACCAACTACATTGGAGCCCATTCCTAATTATGGTTGCCGACATTGCACACTCAACAAAGCTTTACGACGTGAATTTTCTCACAACTTGATCGTCGCCAAGGTCTCACACAAAATAATAGGACTTGATTACCTGTTGAAATATCGGCTCATAGTTGATCTTGTCAATCAAAAGATTAGTGAATCCTCCACCTGACTTGAAAAAAGGTTTTGGACACTTGCCTCCAAGCGTTTGGAGTTCCAGTCATTCAGCCAAACCCAGTGCATCATTCAGCAGAGATATCAGCATCTCTTCGAGAACACAATTCGCTGTTCAATCTCAGCAAGTCAGAACTACAAGTTTCCAACTCGATTCACCATATTGTCACAGAAGGTCAACGAATAGCACTCAAAAAGCGACCGCTACCCCCTGCTAAGCTGAAAGCTGCCAAAGAGGAATTTTCAAGGTTATTGGAATATGTAATCATCAGACCATCGAAAAGTTCATGGGCGTCACCACTGCACTTAGTCTCCAAAGCAAACAGATCGTACAGAGCCTGCGGAGATTACCGTAAGATAAATTCAGGGACAAAGCCGATGCATATCCTATTCACAATCTAAACACTTTACTTGAAAAACTCACTCGTAGGAATTCTTTCTCGGTGATTGACCTAAGACAGGCCTACCATCACATCCCGATAGCGCTAGAAGATATTGAAAAGACTGCAGTCATCACTCCATTTGGCCTTTTCGAATATCTTTACATGCCTTTTGGTCTCAAGTGTGCTACTCAGACATTTCAAAGATTCATGGACAACATACTCCAAGACGACGCCGCTTATTGTATGTCGTATCTCGATGACACAATTGTTTTCAGTCCAGAGCTAGAATCTCATGCTAAGCATTTACGAAATGTCCTCTTACACTTATCTAACCACGGACTCAAGATCAACTGTGACAAGACGCAGATCACAGCTACAGCTGTGGATTTTCTAGGGCATCGTATTACGCCACAAGGTATTCACCCTTTGCCGTCGAAGGCAAATTCGGTCAAGTATATCAAGTCACAAAAGACTGTTTGTGAGCTGCAGAAAATTTTAGGAGTTTTTAACTACTATCGCAAGTTCCTTCTCGGCATATCAAGACAACTTTATCCATTGTGTACACACCTGCGAAATCAAAAAGAATTTAGCAGGAATTCTATCATTTCTTGGTCACCTGAAGACGAGGAATTATTCCGTCTCAACATTAACTCGTTAGCAAATGCTACAATGCTAACGCATTGAGATTTCCATCAACCATTTCTACTCCCATTAGTCACCTTGAGCATGGTTTTTATTTTGAGGTATTATTTTTTAGCTTTATTTACAGAGAAGGCTGGAGGAAACGACTTCGATTTTGGCCAATTCTAACAGTCAAATTACGTTTAATGAATATTGGTGGAGTGGGAGGTGATAAAATTTACTTTAAACAAAATTGCGATTTTTGTACAAACACCTGATCCAGTATGTGCATATATTTTTCAGTATAAGTTAAGCGTTATATGTAGAAGAAATAACAATTACTATAATCAAGTTTTCCCAGGCTCGAGCACTGTCCGCGGAAAATTCTGGACAGATCGTTATGGGCATAGAATACCCAAGATTTCGTTTGAGCCTGTGTTGCTCTAAGTATAACTACACACGTCGATCTCAGATCATGAAATTTAGATTGCAATTTTTGTAACATAAGCATGCTTAATACATTGTGCAGTCCACCTGTCCACAAATTTTATCAAATGTACAGTGGGCTTATGCTCGGCAAATTCTAGACAGTTCGTGGCGTGTTTTCAATAAGGACAAAACCCGTTTACTGGATGAATTACCTTGCCTACACTATGCAATACTTAGTTTATACAGACAAATGAATGTACATAATGAGTTAGGCGTTTATATCAAAACCGCAGCCTTGATTAATGTAACTGTTATCACCTCCCGCGCAACCCATATTCGATTAATCATATAAATGTTCATTTCAATAACATTTCCACATGTATTGTGTTGTCTATCCTGTAATGGCAGATTGGGGTTTATTAGGTGGGAAATCAAGTCTAAATGTACGCCATATAGGTTCCACCTAAAAAGGGAAGGTTCACCAAAAATATCTTTAGTTAATATATTACAGAAAATCGTGTCTAGTGTGCGGCAGGTTAGCTCAGTGGTTAGAACACCAGATTGCGAAGCAGACATGTTCAAGTTCGAGCCTTGTCCGCAGCAAATTCCTGGAAGTACGTAATGAGTTCCCACTTAGGACGAAACCGGTCTACTGGATGAATTTCCTTTTGTACACTATGCATTAATTAGTTTATACTGACATAATGGGTCGGGTGTTTATATCAAGATCGCAACTTCGATTAAAGTAATTGTTAATTTACGTATTTAGAGAGTGGGCATAACCGCTTGGTGTTTGATGATTGAAATGGTTGGAAGTGCATACAAACACGCTTGTCACTAAAGTGGTGAAAGTTTAATCGATTTGGAATATGTATAATCATTCTAAGTTGTGCTTAACTAACACGTAGGTATTTATGCATTAGTAATGGTGAACTAAGTAACATAATAGTTTATATAGAACTAGTATGATATGCTAGTATGGGCAAGAACAAAAGGTGGATTCATGTGCTTACAATAAAATCGGAAATATACATTCTTTAAACTTTATATTTGATCAACTAAGATATTAAAAATGGGTGTTATCTGGGCCTAGAATATTCCAGCTTTCGCTTGAGCGTGTGTTACTTTAGGTAAAACTACACACGTCGATCTCAGATCATACAAATTAAATTGAAATTTGCGTAATATACGCATGCAGTCCACCTGTCTACAAATTTTATAAGATGTTCAGCGGGCTTATGCTGAAGTGCCTACTCCTGAGGATGAGTTGATATCAATGGAGACTGGAATTTATCATTGATGTGATTGTTGTGTGCATTTAAGATTCTTTGTGCTACACCTGTCTTGCTAAAGCGTAGTGATAATTATACTTCAAAATTCAGGCTTGCACAATTTCAATTACCCTCTAGGAGTGTGCGACATCGTATCTTTTATCCAAATACTAAGTGAAAGCTTCAATCGCGGTATACCTATTGCAAATATCGACATTGGAATGTCCTCCTGGTCATGTAGGAACCAACTTCTGGCTATTTAGTTAATTCATTATTTATAAAGTTAAACGTTAAAGCTGCACGAATGCCTTCCGAGTAAATAGAGGCGAGATAACTGTTAGTTCATGATACGCATGTATTTGAACATTTGTTTTCATAATAATGCATTAGAGTTATACTCCAGTTGGATTTATAATGGAAGCTAGGTAGTGGTTGGATCATGAGCCCGAAGACGGCACCATGACTCGGCGTGTGTTCCCCGCCACAAAAGGGTTCAACAGCCACAGGATTACATGGACTCCTGGACAGTACCCGTACTTCCGAATGGCGAATGAGCTCTCAACAGCCACCGGCAACCATGCAACTTACTGCTGCCTTGCAGTCTGCGCTTGGATGTGCAAAGGCTAGAGGTGCGTCCTCGATCAAAAAGCCGAGTGGTGAGGGGACACCACTTGTACCAAATTCCCAAGAAACTCCATGAAATGTCACAAATACCGTTCATGCTACGGCGTCCCCGGCAAGCAACGCGCTCTGTATCAGCGCGAAAACACCTATTTATTTCGGGTGTTGGAATGTTTGATGTTCCGAAATGGCTGCCAACCGCCCGGCATGGAGAGGTATAATCCGGGATTTCTATGGAGCCGGCTTATCCTCCAAAAGGAGTCAGCCGCAGTAAAGTAAGTGGTTGGATCTAATCATAGGTTTGCCATTTAGTTTGATAGTTTTATACATCTTTGTATATAATTCGATTCATCTAACAGACTATGGGTTATCTAAATTTGGTAATTCTTCAGTAGATTCCAAGACTACTAGTTTGTTTCACAACGATGACGCCTTACTAAGAGTAAACTGCTGTAATTAGTAATCTACTGGAATTTTAGTAACTGACATCATTTAAAATGGCCAACTAGTTTGATCCTGATGATGAACTTGACTAAAATACAGCGCCACTCGTAAAAACTTCATTTAGTAAATTAAGTGCAAAATATAGATCTGACGTGTGCAAAGAGGAATAGACAGTTATCACTTTATAGTTAAATGAACACTGATTGCGCGAGCAATTACCTTTTCCACACTATACAACGCTTAGTTTATACTGACGTGTGTATGCATATAATAGGATCGGTGTTTAATCAGGATCGTAACTTTGAGTTAAATAACAGTTTTTAATCTGCCAGGATCTAACTTGTATTCCACGTGTTGTAACTGTCTGCCCTTTTTTGCAAACATCCGTGCTCTGAGATTGAGCAACTCAGCAGTAAAACACCAGAAAAGCCTAAATATCTACGTAGGAGCCAATAATCCGATGACATTTGTCACACCCGCTTGGAATTATTCATGCGTTGAATAGAGTAGTTCAGACAGAAAGTGTTTGATCTCTTAATGAAGATTTAGAGTGAAATTGTTCAAATATAGCTCTGTGTTGCATCTCAATCTGTCACTTATCTCATCCATAAACTTATTCCTAGAGGTCATCCAAGTCAAATATGTTCTGCTACGTGGAGTCTATCACGTTAATTCTTGAAAGGAGTTTGCAGAAGCAACGGTCCCCTGATCAGAGTGCGTTTGGCCGTGGCGTACATTATGTGAACGTTATTACCACTAAACAGCTCAACTTCGTCATCAATGCTAAAATCATTGCAACACCCTTAGTGTATGGTTCATGCTACCTTGCTTACCGAGTGTACACTGACGATGCTTTCCTACTGACATAAAACAAAGACAAGCTCTACTCATCCATTAATAGTACACGTGGTATTGAAAAGAATATCAGTAAAATTAAACAATCATTGATTGTGTTGAAGTGGTCAAAAACTATTTAAATCGATTTCGCGATAGTGATACAAACACCTATTCCTCTAAATATATACTTGTTAGTATGAACTAAGAATTTTGTAATGTAGAAGCGGGAATTTGTGACTATAACCAATGAGCCAACTGGCAGCACGTTACAAAAAATTTCAAATATATATTATCTTTTGTTTTTGGTTAACATTTACTTCAGCTGAAGCTTATATGGCATTTCGCCGGATCTAAAGTTATGGTAGGTCATTGCTAATCTATAATTATAGAACGGATAACACGCTAACTAGGAACGCCATATAGGCTACAATTGAAGGAAAGACTATCCAAAACCTTAAGTTAGTATATAACTCAACTATGTTTGTAGCGTAACTTAGAGCGGCCCAGTGGTTAGACTCACAAAGTCCGAAAGAGACATGCTTAGTACTTGTAGTGTTCCGTATAATGACGAAACCGATCTACTGAATGAATTGCCTTTTCTATAAAATATAATAGTTAGTTTATACCAGCCAATGTCTTTATATGGTGTACTTGGTGTATATTTTATATTGCATGAAAAGGATCCGCATGTAATATTCGTAGGTACAACTAATTATCTTAAAGAACAAGAAAGAATCAGTAGTTTGTTAGCTAAAAATAAAGTAGGTGTTTTGTAATTAAATTATTCAAATCAAGTTTGCAAAAGTGATGTAAACACCAATGCCATTGTATTTAACCAGTCGTCGAACAACATAGAAAAACTATCGTCAGTCACAGGTATTTGCTGTTACCCGACGACTGGTTAAATTCAATAGGATTTGTAATTACTTCAAGCTCATAAACTATATTTAAATAAATGTTACCACCACCCGTGAAATCATTGATTTTTTATCTGTAATAAAATTGTCCATTGTTTTGAATTCAACATAGAATTATAATTACCTTGCTCATAATGTAAAATTGCAGAAGTTTGCATTGTATTCGAAAGGAACATAAATTTCGCATTTCATGTTACGCTTCATTGCACCAAAATATTTCAGTCAATTCTTTATTTTGTCAAGTAAACATTATCTGTATTCATTTTATTGGGACACAAATATCAGACGGGTTATTTGATTCTAATCTGCGGGATATGAGACAAAAAAAGGTGACCTCTACCAAATAAAGCCGTTTCTTGTGATTCGTAGCCCAGACGTTCTAGGCGATTTTCGTTGGCCAGCACTGCTGACGAAATCACCACTCGTATCGACAGCAGTTAAATTCCCGGCGCTTCGTAGAACTGCAGAAAAATCGTTCATCTGCAGTGGTGATTTGTGTAGATTGTCGTTGATAACATACATCATGGGATTCTGGCTATGCGCGGCAAAAAGCTGGAGCCATGATGCAAAAATTAACACAATACTAGCTGTCAGACATAACTTGTAGGAATCACCGTAGTAGCCAGTTGTGTTGTAACGAATCATCTGTAATAAACAATGGTCAACAATTTAATTTTTAGTAAGAAATAAATAAACTATAATTTATAATTATATAATTTAATTAAACACATTAAAGACAATTTGCAACTTACATATGCACATGGTTAGAATAGCAATTTAGCTATAAAAATAAACTTTAGATGCGCTCACCGTATCGAAATTTTTGACTTTTGAAAAAATAATATTAATCAAATTTCACGATTTGCACAAAATTGTTCTCTTAAAATTAGTCACTAACTATCTAAAACTATTCTTTGTTAAATATACAACGTTTTATAATTCCAATGCTGAGATTAATTGCAACTACACACATATTCCATCAAATAATAAAATTGGAAATTGTACAATATATATTTAAAAAAAAGAAGCATCATTACTTTCAATTCCTTGCATTTGAGTTCAAAAAATTGCTTAGTTTCTTGTAATGATGAGTGAAATGATGAAGATGACCGTCAAAGGTCATCGAAATATCACGAGGAAACAAACCAACTGGAAGCCAACCTGTTGGTCATAACGCAGTTCAGGTAATTTCGATTAATCTTTTCGTATTTTTTTCATTTTTAGGCAAAACTGATCTAATTGTAATGTTCTTTCATTTTATCCTTTTTTATTTATAAAATCATTAACCATTTACACATCAATGATGCCTTAAATTGGCTTTACACGTTTACACAACAACTTCGTAGGTGGGCTCTTTCAAATTTTCATCATTTGCATTAGCTTATGCATTTGGCGGATTCAAAGTCTATATTCTTTCTAGTTTAGTTTTCGCTTTCGTATAAACATCATTATATGAATTTTTACAGGAATTCTAATTTTTCTCTTGAATCCACCATCGATATTCCGATGTGTTCTTCCATCTTTCTGAGGATAAATTTGATATTTGTCTTTTAGCTCAGTTTCTCATCCGCATTTTAATTGATTATCAATTATTTTACCTATGGCTAAACAATAATCAACAGTTGGTCGAATAAAATTATCGATCCATTATCTGGTGTAGCGAGCAGTATGATTCAATAAGTCTGAAGAATTTGCATTTTATTTCCGTTAAAGTTCCCAAATTTGTTATGCTAAGCTTACTATTTCTGCATTAACATCTTTTGCAACAAATGTTTATTAATATTTCTAACCTTTCCGTGAACGCATATCGGTTTTAAGCGATCATTGTTTGCGCGGGTGAGGATACAAATTCTTTGAATAATGTTTGCGAGCTTGAGAAAAATAAAAATCTCGTTGTATATAAATAGAAGCACAACATATAAAATCCACTACAGACGCGCAGAGACGGTAGTCTTGTTATGCTGTGCAACTGTTTTAATAAAATGATACAGATATTTATCTGAAGCTAAATGTTCATCGTAGTTGCATCATTTGATGTATCGTTCGAGTGCTATTTTTCTATCAATGTCGTCTATCTATGCTTTGTTATCAGCAATCGTGTTTAAAATAATCTTTTACATTACCTAATTGGTTTAAGTTTCATTCACTTTGCCGTCGTACTCTGATGATGATCATGGAGATCGAAACGAGTCCGTATATGTGAATAACGGTAGTATTTCTATAATGATCAAATGGTTAAATACAAATGGATTTGTTTATATTTCAAGCACGCAGACTTGATTAAGATAATTATCACCAGCCGCGCACACAATGACAGATGAATATTTTTTACCTATGTCGTGTGGCGAAAGCTGCGTAAAATTAATATTCGAGACTGCATAGAAATTGTGCAGCCGATATTTACGGGCAAGTACAATGTATGCGAGACTACTAGTAGTGAGAGACACATATCTAATTTTGCTTTACATATTAATGCATTGTAGTTAAATCCTCGCAAGTCCGTTTGTCGTCCAATTCTGATGATGATCAGTGAACGTCAAAATGCACCAGTACGTGTTGCTGACGGTAGTTTTTCTATGCTGCTTCACTGATTAAGGACAATTGGATTGGTGTTTGTTTTAACCTCACAATTTAATGAATTACTTTGTATGCAAAATATCTGATAGTAGAGACATCTCTAAGATTAGTTAAACTGTGACCAGAAGGATAAACCAAAGACAGCATGAACGGAAAGTATAATCTCATGCACATTTGTTTCGTGCTTACTGGCGACTCATCAGTAGGAGCCGGTACTACGCCCTTTAACCACTATATATTTGGTAGAAGAATGTGGAATAATAGGACGGTACAATCTCCTAGACGAATCTGTAAACCTGTAATAGTGAAGCTAACATAATCTAAAGTCAACGACAATACGACTTCAATGCTAACTCACACTATATAATATATATACCGAGTCTGTAAATGATACTAACACTATGGCTATTGTGTTAGTAACCGATGCCAACATTATTGTACCGAAAAGTTACACGGTACCAACATGGTTCACCGAAATTGAGAATTACAACTATTTCTGAACACCTGTTACTCCTGTAAATCCATACACACTGGCCTTGATCGATATCAGTTATCACATTTCGAATTAATCATGAAATCATTCAATTAAAGAAATAACAGTTAGTTACTGATTGAGACGAAGAACGCATATATATGCAAGTATGTATTAGGTGTTTCTTATCTAATATCAAATTAGTTCAAATATGCCCAGAAGGATAAACTAAAGTCAGAATGAACGGAATGATTTATCTCATGCACATTCGTTTCGTGCTTACTGGCGTCTCATCAGTTGGAGCCGGTACTTCGTTCTATACCCACTATATATTTAGATGAGGGAAGTGGGAAAATAGGACTGTACAATCTGCAAAACGAATATGTATTGAAGCAGTAATGGAGTTAGCTTCATATAACGATTTCTGCATTGCTACTTCCCAGCTAACTCATTCTATATAATATATACCAAGCCTGTAAAGGATTTTTAAAAAATGGATTTCTGGAGAGGTTATGTTTTACTAAAATTCCTAATTGTTATTTATGAGCACATGTACTTCAACAGATCTGTACACTCTTGACTTGATTGTCATTCGTTAACAAATTTCACGTTAATCATGAAATCATTCAATAAAAATTTTAAAAAGAATATTATTTGCTGCGGAGAACTAAAATATATGCAAATTTGTATTAAGTATGACATACCTAGTAACAAATTAGATCAAATAGTAACAGGTATAATCTTATGTATACATGAGTTCGGTGATTACTGGCGATTCATCTGTACTTATGTTTATTGTGTTTATTATGCTTTTCCTCGTTGTGTATCATCTACATATTAATTCTACATTAATAATTTGCAATTAAGCTATCATTGATTTCATAGATGTTAATAATATTGGTAAAAATGACGTTAGCCGTCTTGAGATTGACAGAAAACGCATTTTTTAAGAATGTCACATGAGAAGCCCTGCTGCTGAAGCTTTCACGAGCATACTCTATTTTTTCTAATCGTAATATCATTAACAAATTTTATGCATATGATCAAGGGCGATAAATACATAAATTGCATACTTTCTTCAGAAAGGCAATAATAACAACACTATTAATATGTTATGTATTACCACTAAAGGAGAATTAGTTGCGCGGACGTGATAACTATCATTTAAATCTGGCTTATAATATAGATATAAATATCTGTCACATGAGATGCATACATTTGTCAGTATAAACTGTAAGATATACAATGTATTAAAGGCAATTTATCCAGTAGACTGATTTCGTCCTAATTGGGAACTCTTCACTAATTGTGCAGAATTTTCCGCGGACTGGGATCGAACTTGGGCACGTCTGCTTCGGTGTCTTTTGAAATAACCACTGAGCTATCATGCCGCATGCTACATACAATTTACATTTATATACTAACTACTATTTTTTGGTTATCCTTTCTTGAAATTGTAGCATATATGGAATCTGCTTAGACCTAAAATTCTAATAAACCTATCCAATCTGTCATTATTGAGCAGTCACCATGCTACCTGGGAAAGTGGTATTTAATTTAGCATTTATATTATTAAACGAAAATTGGTTGCGAAAGTGGTGATAACAAATAATTAAATCAAGGTCGCGATCTTTATATGAAAAAAAGTTATTTTATATCCATATGTTTGTTAGTATAAACTAGGCATTGCACAATTAAGAACAGACAATTCATCCTAACCCAGAAAATTCTGGGCAGTACATGAAGAGCTCCCAATAAGGTCCACTGGATTAATTGACTTTCTATATATTACAATGCAAAATTTATGCTGAAAAATGTATGTAGATAATGGTATAATCACTGTTGGTACATTTATTACGAAACTTTTATAATCGGTGACAGATAACAGGTGATCTTGACCATATTCTAATTACAATCCAGTATTTAAAGCTGAGCCGAATTTCAATGTGACATATTTTGGAATTACATCGTCGACAACCATTATTGTCTAATGGATGAAGCCCGGAAATAATTGTAATATTGAGGCGCGAATTAGGTCAAAGTACACAAATCTTATAATTAAGTTTGCAAAGTTAAAATAAACAACAATTCTATTGTATTTAACCAATTGAACAGCATAGAAGAATTACCGTCAGTCACACGTACTGAGGCGTTTCGCCCTTCCATAATCACCAACAAACAAGGGACGATTAAATTGCAATTCTTATCAAAAAGACCAAAATAAGATAAACTGTTTTCACTTCTAGTAATCTCGCATATCTTGTACATGACTGGAAAATTCGGATGCGCAATTACTATGCGATCACAAACATTAACATTTTTCCTACTTTCGCCACATGTTTATAGGTAACGCAAATAAAGAATCTCTGATTGCGCGGCAGTGATATAAATCCTTTAAATCAAGTTTGCGAGTCTGAGATAAGCATCGATCCAATTTTATTTAGCCAGTCCCAAAAATGGCAAAACTCACGTCAGTCACACCAATTAACCTGCTTTTACCTTTAGAATATTTGATAGCGCGAGTGGTGGTAACTATTTTTAAATCAAGTTTGCGAGCTTGATGTAAACACCAATCCCATTTTTTTAACCAGTCGTCTAACAACATAACATTTTCAGTCAAGTTCAATGTATGCGAGACTGCTAGAGGCAAGAGCCACTTAGCTAAATTTGATTTCCATATATATTCAATGCGGTTTGATCCTCGATAATCAGTTTGCCATCATACTCTGATGATGATTATGGAAAGTCGAAACGTGTCAGTGCGTTGCGACTGGCGGTAGTTTCGTTATGTTGTTCGACGACTTGTTAAATACAATGGGATTGGTGTTTAATTCAAGCTCGCAAACTTGATTTTTTTAAAAACCGCTTTTACCTTTCATGACCAATATCAAAACACGGAAGCAATCTGACTACTGCACATACCGTAATGCATATATAAGGTGTTGCAAATCATATTTGCGGCTCTAACAGCATTAAAGATACAGACCTAAACACACATACACAGATGAAAGCACGTGCATAATTCTAAAGATCACTTTCTGTCGATATAGAAATCTCCTTTATATAATCATCTCGATAAAATAATGTCTTAAATAAATTAGTCCGGAAATCGTAATTCTTTACCGTCTCTTGCATTGTAAAAAACAAAGAAATCCACTTGTCTAAAAGTGTGATTTGTAGAAATTATGTGTTGGGCAATAATAGGAGTATTACCTGTCAAATTAATTCTCAAATGAATGGAACTTTTATAAATATATTGCCAGTTCCTTGAGGTTAAAGTGTGTTAAATATTCAAATTTGAGTTCGTTTCTAAAAATGAAAAATAACAGAACAGTAACTAACTGTTTACATAACTTTTATTAAATTAACCTTACCAATGACCAGTCAGCATAGATGTCTCTCAGTTGGGACCCAGCTCGATAACTCTCCTCAGCAAGGGTTTCATGAAAAAGAATAAGTCCAACGATCTCCATTAGGGCTAGATTTTAAATAAATATAGTGTAAATAAATTAATTTTGATAATTTTTATCAGTTTGACTGCTGTTATGCTTTATGTGGCAGCCTGTAGAACTAAAATATACACACCTGCATAGCAAACATTCTAGGAAGCCTATGCTTCTACTGAATCGCCTGTATTTAAAGCCGATGGTGTAAGGCTGTTATGTGGAACGTAATGAAAGGAACCTTAACCATACCTATAATTGAATCTCAAATATTGAACATCAGAACTTGGAACAATGGAAAATCTTGTTCCAACGTCATTTTCAGACAATAAGCTAATTGAAGGCTTAAAGAAGAAGGGACAAGTGATAACCCATCAATTGAGGCCAAAAATTATATCACCTGAAAATGAGAAAAATTGAAGATTTTACCGACCTATGAGTGCTATCAATTGTCCCGCACAAGAAAAATGCGGTCAAATCCACATCAGAACTTGTTTGATATCTTTTCTAATACGAAAAATCTTAAACAGGCGTTATCTGCCGCGACAATATGACGATATTCTACCTTTAGCGTGTAAGCTGTTCTACACTGGCTACGATATGTATTAATTCTTTGAAAAGTTATCAGATGTGGCCTCTGGCATTCAGCGATGTTTTTGTCATTCTGGCAATCGCCAGTTGTGAACAAATGGATACCACTCGAAAGGTATTATAAAGTGTTAGTTAGTCGACAATCGAAGTGCGAAACATGATTAGACAAGTTCCATAATTCTATCATTACTACTATTACATCTAAAACAACAACAACATCAAAAACAGCTTCTACTACAACTAATATAACTAATAATGTTAATGCTACTAATATTGATAATAATACTCTTACTCCTACTAGTACTGCTAAAAATGTTGTTACAATTAATAATCATACTAATATTCCTACTAACATTACTACTATGATTACAACTCCTTCTGATTCTGTTAAAACTACTGATACTACTAATACTGCTAAAAGTTTTACTATAATTATTTTTAATATTGCTGCCACTAAAACTGGAATTACCACTAGTAATCTTACTGCTACAAATCAAAAAGCTGCCACTAATAGTAAAGCTATTATTAATACTTCCGCCATTTATACCACCAAAATTAATACTACTTCTTCTACTAATACTATTACTAATAATACTACGTCTATAACTACTACAACTACCATTACTACTACTAAAATTCCCAGTACTACAACTGCTACGAGTACTACTATAACTACCAATAAAACAACTACTACAACTGTTATAACTACTACAACTATATTTGTAATAATAATAACAATAAAAATAATATTATCAAAGCAATTACTTTTACCTATTATATTATTAATAATACAGTAACTATTACTAATACGATTAATAAAACGTATTCTATTAATAATGCGACATTTACTATTACTACTATTATTTATACTAACTTTACTTCTGCTACTACACCAACCATTAGTACTATATATACAGCTACTGCTGATACGACTTCTCTTATCACTTATACTAGAATTAATAAAAATGCTAACAATGCTACTACTTCTACTAGTAATATTAATTACAGTTATAATGTTAAGAAATAATTTTAATAACAGTAATGATTTAATTAATAATATTATTAATATTATTACTAATACTTGTCATACTAAATCTAGTTGTAATATAAAAAAAATTTTACTTATAATAATGTCATTTCTAATACTTTGTTTGCCACCATATATATATATATATATATATATATATACAAACCTATACAAACTGTACTATCGTAACCACTACTACTAGTAATACCACTACAACTACTACTAATACCAATACATCTACTAATATTACTACTGCTACTACTACAAGTACGACTTATACTACTACTACTACTACTACTACTACTACTACTACTATTACTAGTACCATTACCACCACTACTAATGCTACTAATAATAGTATTATTCATATTACTACTTCGACAACTACAGCTACAACATCTGCTTTTAATAGTACTATTATTACTAATACAAGATCTATCACAATAATATCTAATACTAGATCTAATACTACTAATAATACAACTGATACTAAAACTATTTTTGTTACCACTACTACAACAAATAATACTAACTCTGCTTCTGCTAATACTACTTCTATTAGTAATAATAAAATATAATAAAATTAATATTATTATAGTTTATAAAACTATTACTTCTACTAATTCTACTTCTGCTATTACTAATATTATTTCAAGTGTGACGAATATTGCTGCCACTAATATTATTATTATACCTAGTACTAATACTAGTACTCCAATTGGTATGACTGCCACTTTTACAACGTCTAGTACTAATACTATCGCTACTTATACTATCATTACTAATAATGTTACTACTAATAAATTTTCTCCTAATACTCCGACTACCAATACTCCTAATTGTATAACTAATATTAATTTTTCTAATACTACTACCATGACCACTAATTCTACTACCATTTTTATTACTGCCACTAATACCTCTACTACTAATGATGACGGTGATAACAATAAAAATAACAATAACAATAGCAATAACAATTTATATTAATAATAATTGCAATAATTTTAATAATGATTTTAATATTAAGAGATTTATTAATAACGCTTCCTCTTTAAAGATTTCAACAAATCTTGTGGTTTTAAATATTTTGTGTTTTTACGCCGTGGATAAATTGTTGCTTTGTTAAAATACATTCTCATAGTTGAAAAGTCAAAATGTAATACATGTAGCAACAGATACAAATAATCTTTTGCTTGTAAAAATGAGAGATTTACCGAAACACCACAGAAGGAAGCCGCATGCGACAAAGCTGAACTGGCCGAATCGTGATTTTGTGAATGAACGTTGAATTGTTACATACATTGTTAGTGAAAAGCATATTAAGCTGATCATAATTTGCATGGCAACCGAAACAGATAGTACTATCACAGTGCTGAATCTATACTCTTTTCGATTAACAAAAGAATTTTATTAAAATATCAGATAACTGATAAAGAGATAGATGAATAAATGAAATAGTTAAATTGAAACGCATCACATCTATCACAATATCTCGCTTTTCATCGTTTGTCAAGGTGTACCTGTTAGTGAGACACCATTTTTGCTAAACTTGCAACAGTTAGGAAACTGATTGCTAAAATTAAATTGTCAACTGGTCAAAAAATTATCTAGACATAGCTAGCGATAGATACAAAATGCGAACTATAAAATATCCACTCTATTAACGTATTAAGGTAAAAATAATCCTATTAATTAAATAAATAAATTTTCGATTGATGAGATAATCGCTAGAGCATGCGTGTAATTAATGACTAAATTAGTTAGTTATTAAATGGTGTTGTTACTGTCCATTCAAGCAATTTAAGCGCTAATCTTTGAATTCTGAACTTTCTTGTAAATTGCTCTCATCGTTGAATTTTAATACGAAACTGGCTGTTATGGAATAATTGATAGCACTCGTAGATCGGCAAAATCTTGATCCTTTCTATTTTCAGGTGCACAGATTGTGTTGACTAGTGATTGATGGGCCTTCACTCTGAAGTCCTCCAAAATTAGTTTTCGGAAATTGTTCGCGAACCAATCTTTCCGGAAAATATTGCTTCACGACCAATTTCGGGAAGACTAATTGTGGACGGCTTCAGAGTGAAGGGACATGTCAGAACCCATCGATCAATGTTCAAAACTATCTGTGCACCTGAAAATGTAAGGGAATCAAGATTTTACCGACCTACGAGTGCTATCATTTATCCTGCAACAGCAAGATACGTATTAAAATTCAAATTTGAGCGATAAAATATCAGTCAGCCAACTTTTCTCTCTTACCCTTTATATATCAGCAATTTTTCATTATTATGTGCGAAACTAGATTCCATACAAAGTAGTTAAGATATTGTCAACTAAATTACGTAATAACATTTTGAACGATTTTACCACAGATTACCAAGTCATGAATTGTGACATTTAGTGAAGTTCGTATTCTGATGTCGTTCTAATTGGCCAATTATTTAACTTGAATCTGAGTGTCCGACATATAAGACACAATCATTTATTAAGCTATGATTGACAGTCTATTTCGATCAGTTATCAGAGCGTGTACAGAACACTTGTTACAACGAGTACTTGCGGTTGCATAATGCGGACAGACCACCAACACTATACGGAGCAACGTCTAATGTGCGTCTCTTAGGCTGCGCGTCCAAATGCAACCTCCCAGAAATTCACCGGTCCGTACAAATCCATAGAAGATCGTAAAAACAATTTTGTTTTCGGACATGCATGTTGACCTGGTGGTATTACAAAACAGTGGCGCAACAGTACAACCTAGAATACAGTTATTATCAGACGTGTAACAGAGAAATTATAGTGAAATTGTTTACAAAGATTTAAAATACGTCAAGGTGAACACATCACGATTTTTATTTAAGCATGGTTTCCGCAAGACTAAACTTTTTTCCACTTCAAGGCAAAGGGATTACTTCAAGGATTTATAAATTAAAAGGGAATCCATTTATAATTTTATTATTTTTCCGTTGTTCAAATATGGACGCACCATGTAGCAGTCAATACGATTGACTCCGTGACAATGATACGATGAATATCAACTTGGATTTAGCTGATATAACTTTTACACCAATTCTAGAGTGTTTTTGCAACTCTACGACTATTAACGACAAATTGGCAAATAGAACTAGATTCTCTATAATTAAGATTAACTCTCATAGATAGTGAGCAATATTAGACAATTAATTAAGGAAAGATATTTTTATGTCTTTAGATAATTATGGTTCTTCAAGTTACCGAGGCTCTACTTATGATTTTTGATAAATTAAAGAACGATTAAAAATTTGATGTATAAAATGAAATGCATGATTATAGAAATGATTAAACGTTTACACCGGCGTTATGTCGGTGATTGGTAAAAATTAATTATTATGTTAAATTAACAGGAATTTAGTTTTCTAAACGAATATTGGTTGCGCGGGTGGTGATAACAATTATTATAATCAAGGTTGCGGTCTTGATATAAACACCTGACCCATTAATTATTTACATATGTCAGTATAAACTAAGAATTGTATAGTGTAGAAAAGGCAATTCATCCAGTAGACCGGTTTCGTCCTTATTGGGAACTCATCAAGTACTGGCCAGAATTTGCCGCGGACAGGATACGAACCTAGGCACGTCTGCTTCGGAATCTGGTGCTCTAACCACTGAGCTATCCTGCCGCACACTACACTACACACAATTTTCAGTTATATACTAACTAATGTAACTTGGTTAGTCAATTTTTCCTTTAGGTGGAGCTCATATGGCATCCATTTAGACCCAAAGTTCCAACTAACCATGCCCAATCTGTCATTACTGAACAGACACCACATTACATGGGGAAGTGGTATTGAAATGAACATTTATATAATTAAACGAACATTGGTTGCGCGGGTGGTGATAACAATTATTATAATCAAGGTTGCGGTCTTGATATAAACACCTGACCCATTAATTACTTACATATGTCAGTATAAACTAAGAATTGTATAGTGTAGAAAAGGCAATTCATCCAGTAGACCGGTTTCGTCCTTATTGGGAACTCATCAAGTACTGGCCAGAATTTGCCGCGGACAGGATACGAACCTGGGCACGTCTGCTTCGGAATCTGGTGCTCTAACCACTGAGCTATCCTGCCGCACACTACACTACACACAATTTTCAGTTATATACTAACTAATGTAACTTGGTTAGTCAATTTTTCCTTTAGGTGGAGCTCATATGGCATCCATTTAGACCCAAAATTCCAACTAACCATGCCCAATCT
>JAQBSW010000484.1:0-40000 GCA_029291075.1 Eudiplozoon nipponicum
GCTTACTAACTTTTGGCAACGGCTTTGCTACTATCGTTAATATATCGATTGGTAATTTCCCATTCTTCAAAATTCTATTTATAAAGTTGCAGAGCACATTCCTAAATGTTAAGGGTAATTGAATCAGATTATCAATCGAAATACCAAGGTGATCTTTTTGTTTTTTTGATTTGATTTTTAACATCAATTTTATCAATTCATCACTGTCAATAACAAGTCCTGATTCCTGGTCTCCCAAAGGATCAGGTATTTCCATAAGATTTCTTTTATTCTGTGGATTACATATCAAATTGCCAAAAACATCATCCAATTCACAGAGAAATTCGTGCTCAGTTTTATCCACAGGTAATATAAGCTTTAACTTTTCCTTATATTTACCATAGTCTGTGAGGAGTTTGTATCCTAGTCTAGGATTACTCTTCATTTTGGCCAAAACAATTCGTTCTGATCTTTGCCGAATTATCAGCAGTGATGAATTAATTTCGTTATCAATGAGATCTAAACTCATTTGTTTAATACTATTGATAAGACTACACTTTATTATATTATCTCGTTTAATTCTTAGTTTACACAATTTCCTATTAATTCGTTTCGCTATAATGTCCGTAAACGTTGATGCCTGAAATAAAATAGATAATAACGATGAAACAGAAGAAACAAACTCGTCAGTGTTCAAGAAATAAAAACTTCCATAATCAATCAGTAAGCTTAATTCTCTAAAAAGATTCCAGTTGATTTTGGAACAGTGCACGTGTGTATTTTCAAAATTTAGTTTCTGTGTTTTGCTACTCAAGATGTTACATTGTAGAATAATTCGTTTGTGATCCAATTCTTTGAAATAATTAACAACATCATAATTGTGCGATTTCACCATTTAAATTTCTAAGTATACATGATCTAAGCATTGCGAACCTCTAGTTGATTCATTTATAATCTGCTTGAGATCATGGTTGGAAAAAATTGGTTATTTCACAGTCCTGTAACTTATTAAAGTCACCTACCACTACATTATAGCCATGGCAGTAAAAGATAGATTGAAAAGAATTGGTAAATGTTTGATCATCAAATAAAGTAGCATACGGCGGTCTATAAACCGCTGTTAAGATCAGATTCTCAAATTATATAGATAAGAAATCAATGATAGCATTATCAACACTAGTATGTAGAATTTTCGCCTTAAATACAGATTTACTATAAATGAGTACTCCTCCACCTCTTTTATCCAGCGATCTGTCTTTTCAAAATAAAGAATAGTGAGGAATATCAAATTCATGGTTTTCTATGTCATTATTAAGCTAGGTTTCAGATAAAATTATAAAATCAAAATCATTACTTATTATAAAATTACAAAGCAAAAAGTTTTTGTTCCTAACACTTCGAAAGTTAGCATAAAATAAGGTAAATATGGAACACGACTTTTCTAAACAATAATCAACTTTTACTGATTCAGCTTTGCTGGCTTCTTTATTATGCGTTTCCCAGGTTTTGAGGCCATTCTTCCTCTCTCCCCGCTGTCCACAATATTTATTAATGAAACATCGTTTTTTGATGTTGCAGTCTCAGAGGTTGCTTGATCAGTGGTTATCAGCTTCCGTTCCTGGTTGCTTATTAACTTTTTGCTTTAGCCAACTTTCGTTGGAGAAACGTTTTGTCCCGGCCAATAAAAATGCTGCGAAAACTCAGACTCTCATCTTTCCTTTTGTTGATGGACTCAATTTGCATATTTGTTGGGCGTTTTGATAATTTCACAATAACTGGCCTTGGACGATCCGATCGTTTACCCACCCCAAAGCATTTTGCAATATCCGCATGTGTCTCTTCTTTTATTAACGCATTTAATTTCTGGACATCATTAACCTCAGCATTTTCAGCAATATTAAATAATACTAGTTGATCTTGCTTGCTGTTTCTCGCTGATACTTCGTTCGCCAATATATTCAATATTTCTTCGCCAGATGAATTAATTTTAACATGCGTATCACTTTCCACTGTTATAGCAGCCAATTCAATCCAAGGCTGAACATCAATTTGTATTTTGTCTAATTTAATGTTTAACGCTTCATTCAGTTCAACTATACGCACGCTTAAAGTCTCATTATTTTTAACTGCCTGTTCCAATTTCATCGCATTCACAACAGCCTCATTCTTCAATATGGACACTTCATTTTTTTAAATAGTTGTTGTCTTCTTTCAATACCTTCACTGAGTTCTGGAGATCCATAACAATTTTTTCAATATCAGAATGC
This sequence comes from Eudiplozoon nipponicum, assembly GCA_029291075.1. Classification (NCBI taxonomy): domain Eukaryota; kingdom Metazoa; phylum Platyhelminthes; class Monogenea; order Mazocraeidea; family Diplozoidae; genus Eudiplozoon; species Eudiplozoon nipponicum. Next base: position 2,247 of record JAQBSW010000484.1, read on the forward strand.
GACAAAATTGGAGCCATTTCGAACCGCTAGATTCGTGTATCCAATAGAATTATAATGATTACCGATTTAGAAATAACTAAATTCAACATATGTTTCAGCACCCCCAATTCGACTGATCTCCCTAAGTCATTAGTTCAACTGCTCCTCATCCTCCAACTTAATGCTTCTATTCATTATAGCAAAATAGGATTTAAGGCTAGCTATTTATTACAACAGAGTGTGAATGCTCATCGTCCCATTAATTGCCGCAGTATAACTTTACAAAAGTGGAGATCTTAAAAACAGATAATCTAATCAATTTAACAATGTCGAATTTGATATACTTTAGAAGATATAAATAAGAATAATAATATGTGGGCAGGTCAATAATTTATTATTAAGATTCAGTGTTGAATGATTCAAACAGAGAAGATCAAACACAACTGTTGCAGATTAAAGCAAGAGCATGCCTTGTGTCGACAAAATCTCAAAATTTTCCTTAATTTTTACACGAGGAGTCTCAATCTCCTCCATCCAGGTAAATTATGAAACGTAGTGATCCAGTGTTACACACATTTCTGTGCTATTCACTTCTACGAATTCATTTTTAATGTTATACGACTGAATTGAATGGAACCTTATAAAACAGATTTAGATAAATTCGTGTCAACAAGTGTTAATGACAGATTGGGTGTGGGTAGTTGAAACCTTAGGTTTAAAGTGATTACTCGTAGGCTTTACCTGAAGAAAAAGCTAACAAAATACTAAGATTCTATATAGCTGAACATTTTGTATGTTAATCGACAAAGAGTGTGCTATTGATAGAGTTTGAAGTAAACATACCGAGGTTGGAGATCTATCCAAGGAAAAGTTTCTAGACAGTACAGGAAGAGCTCCTAATAAGAACAATATTGGTCCACAGGCTGAATTGCTTTCGGTAATTTTAGAAAACAATACTTAGTTTATGCTAAAAATGTAATTCATAATGACTTAAATTTACACAATTGCAACCTTGATTTAAATAAATGAATCTTATATTAATTGTTATTTTCAAAAGAAAAACACAATTTATTATATCAGAATATTTATAAATTGATAATGGATAAATATAATGTTTAATTACTATTTGTTGCGGCGAACTAATAGGCCGATAGCATGTGTATTAGGTAAGTCAGAAGGTAATAAATAAGCAATCAGTATACCAAAGATAAATTGAAAGTATCTAATGCACATTCCTTGTAGCTTACCGGCGACAATATCAGTAGGTGTCATACGCCCTGACCACTATATATTTGGGTATCACGTCCATTATCCTGCCATTCTTCACCCAAATATATAGTCGTTAAAGGGCATAATACCGGCTATTAATGATGAGTCGCCAGTAAGCATGAAACGAATGTGCATGAGATTACACTTTCCGTTCATGCTGTCTTCTTTGGTTTATCCTGACCGCACCGAACTAATACTGGTCGCAACACCTAATACATACCTTCTGTATATATTAGTTCTCCGCAACAAACATTATTTAAATGTTATATATTGAATTGAATGATGTCATGCTTACCGCGAAATATGATAACTGATATCGATCAAGGCCAGATTTTACGGATTTACTGGAGTAACAGGTATTCAGAAATAGTTGTAATTCTCAATTTAGTTGAATTATAGCATACATTGACATCCATGATATTAGTACCATGTACTTTTGCGGTGCTATAACGTCGGTATCGGTTACTGACACAATGACCATGGTGTTAGAATCCTTTACATTCTCGGTATATATATTATATTGTGTGAGTTAGCGTTGAAGTCGCATTGTCGAAGACTTTATATGATGTTAGCTTCACTACTGCAGGTTTATACATTCGTCTAGGAAATTTTATCGTTCGCTTATCCCACATTATTCACCCAAATATACAGTGGCTAAAGGGCGTAATACCGGCTCCTATTGATTAGTCGCCAGTAAGCACGAAAGGAATGTTCATGAGATTATACTTTCCGTTCATGCTGTCATTGGTTTATCCTTCTGGTCACAACTGAACTAATTTTTTAATAGGTTTGCAACACCTAATACTTACTTAAATATAATACTTGAATGACCCAGTACATCACATTATATTCTACATGCATATCTGAATTAGTTTACTAGTGTATTCAAATTTTAAATGGATAATTTATTAATTCATGTTTTATTGTAGAAAGTTAAATGATACATTAAACATTTCATATGTATTTATCTTACAATGTTTTATTATATTCTATAGATTATATGTGGTTTGGATCCTAATAAATATTTTATTATGTATTGGAGAGCAAGGCAGTGATCTACTATAGTTTATCGATGATGAAAACTGTTATATGGATAAATGTTAGGGGTTAAGGACGCTAGCTAAATTTGTGAATAAAGAGCGTCCATTCAGAAAGCCAAGTTGATCGTCAAGAATAGAGTAGACTTAATGACAGGGCATATTTAGTTATTTGGGATATTTTTAAAAACTTTAGTTGATGCTCGGAAAATAAATATTAGACGGAGATAATTTTATTATAATACTGAGAAAATTCCGGTTTCTTGGTTAGGAGAGACAGTCGACTTCTGGAACTATAAGTTTGGTGATATAATTTGAGAAAACTGACGATAGTTTGGGCAAGCAAAGTGAATTGATTACAATCTACGAGAGCAATCATACCTACAGATACAACATACTTATTGAATAAATGTACGGACTTAATATCTGTGAAAACTTGAAGGACAGTTGCTGACGGGGTATGGAGCAAATAGTGATAATTGTTGTTCCCGTCACTCCATGTAGAGGATATAGAGTAGGGATTTACATGATTGATAAGGTAATCGTCCCAGAAGCCGGTGCCATCAAAGCTAGAGTAGACTTTGTTTGCTGCTCTTGAATTATAAAACAGTTGGCTTGTAGGAGGTTTTGTAGTTATTGTAATAGGTTTTTAGGGGGTAGCTGTCTATCTAGTAATATTATCCCATTCTTACATTTCCATGGTGGTTATTACCACCATCCGTACACATGATTAGTCCTTGACCTTTTCCTGAAGGGTGAAGTGAGAAGACTCATCCATGTTATCAGAAGTTTATTGAATGTTATGCTGCAATACATGAATCAATTTACTGTTAAACCAGATAGACCGTGCTCTAGATTACAGCAAAATAATATATTGTCAACACAATTAAATGCCTTAAACAAAAGTAGTCACAATAAACAAAATCGGCTGAATCGTGATGAATTCATGTAAATGATTGAGAAAGTACGAGGATATAAATCCAGAGTGATTAGCAGTTTTGTTTAAAATCACTGATAATTGATGAAAATAAACACAATAAATAATTCGGAAAGTCTGAGAATATGGTTTATAATCATTGATAATTGATGGAAAAAATCGTGTAAAAGCAGTCATAATAAGCACCACAAATAATTATTCCACTGTTTGCTTGGTTTTGAATGCTGAAATACATAAATCCATTGAACTAAAAGGTTTCAGATAAAAGATTGAGAAACACCTAAAGTTTGGATCAGTAGAATTATAACTGAACTGTTAGTAGTTGTGTAAAAAATGGTTAAGGCATGTGTCACAAATAAATCCAGTGTTTGAGCATTGATACACGTAAATCCACTGCATGTTACCTGCGTATTGCGCGCGGGTGTCTATTATTATTAAACAAAATCCTATAAATTACAATTAAATTTGAAGTTCAAGAAATCCCAATTAAAACTGCTTGAAACTAACAGAGATTGTTGTTAAAATCACAGTTAAGAGAAATATTGTATAAAAACCAGAGTTAGATTATTTGACCTTAAAGAGAACTATATTTGTCAAAATTGAACATCGTTGGGTTGTAACGCGGAGCCGCGTGTTACAGGCTCATGATGTTTAATAATTTGGTAGCTTTTGACTCAGAACGGTTACATGTTAATCATTTGTTAAATATAATCATCGATACAATGGTGTGAGAGAGCGTGGTCTTGTGACAGGTTGTCACATGCCTTAAATAGAATGGTCAGTTTGTTTAAATTTCATATGTGCTGGATGAAGGTTCTCTGATAGGGCATCATAAATCCGAGAAAAAATAAAAGCTCAGCTATCAGAGTTGATTATTTTCACCAGGCGATAGAATCACGAATTCGGTCATAATCTTTCTAACCGCTGATAAGTCAGGATGTTTGTGTGGTCTCTAATGAGGCAGAGTATTAGAGGGAAATATGAAATGATTTAATTACTAGAGAATACGCAGTCGAGTTGATAGTTATTGCAGATAGAAAATTGCAAAAAAATGATCTAGCAAGATGACAATGAATAACCGTAGTACAGATGGTTTGATTATGCAAAGCTGTGACATATAAAATGATGGAGAGTGAAGAATCCTATGACGATGTAATAATCAAGTACATTAAGGGCAGCCAGGTTTCCACAAACAGAAGATATAAATGGCTGTAGTTTGTAGATTTTTTAAATAAAGGAACTGAAATTGTAGTGGATTGCTGAGAAAATCCAGAATGATAATTATTAAATAAGTTTGAGAAACAAACAAGTCTAACAACGGAGGCGGAGCGCGTGCGACAACCAATGAGGATGACTGCACATATTTGTGACGATAATAAAGTATACATCATTAACCTAAACTATCTTAATCTATCTATTGTCGAGCGGATGGTGGAGCTGATTCTTTTGACAGCCGAGATCCAACTGATGAACAGATGCAGCATCACTGGGGATATTCTGGATTCACTGCAAGATGAAATTATTTACGAAACAAATTAGCCCTATCTCCTGCACACTATACGCCATAAGATTACAGTTTGTATCACTGCAAACATTATGGTTTCGGAGGATGTGCTATTGCATAAACGTTTTTTATTTGAACCAATGGACTGGTGCGTATATGAATCCAATAAGAAAGATTCATGAAGTTGGAACTAGATCTGGACATTTGGCAATATCTCCTCCTTTGGTGGGGAATGTTGCGGGCAAGTTATTCTCTTTTTCAAAAATTTACAAAATTTACAATTAATTGCCAAAGGGGATTTGAGAAGCGCCTCAATCTAAGAGGTCTTTTAAATTTTTATGTACTGAACTAGAAAAAATCTACAATCCTGCTGATATTTTTAATTTTGATTATGATAATACTTTCTCATGATTGAATAAAAGACAAGGATAATTGTGATCAGCAACATACCTTCTTGAGATTTTTATTTCCAAGTTTTGTATTATTAAAATTGAAATGTTATACATTATATCATCATGTTAGTCAACAATACATACAATCCATTGCTAGTCATGGTTGTCATTTTTGTTGCATAATGTTACATTCGAATTATACCATAATTTTTCCTATTTTGATGATGAATCTATTATTCCTTACAGCCGAACATTCTGATATTGATATATTGTACAGTACAACTAGTGAGATTTACTTATCTACATGAGACTAATTGCACATTTTAATCTGATGTGATATCTTTTTTTATATTGTACATTGTTCAATTTCATTATTTGATGAAATATGCGTGGTTTGAATCCAGATAAAGATATTCTATTCTATTCTATTCTATTCTATTCTATTCTATTCTATTCTATTCTATTCTATTTTTTGCGTTTACACTAACCTATGTGGCGTTGGTGAGGTTCTAGAAATGTAATATCGCGAAAAAAATGTTCTGGGGTGCAATCAATTACATAATTGTTACATTTGAGTGCGGCAGAGTCAAGGCTAATTGCCTTATTTTTTGTTGACAAAAATTTTAGGATCACTGTGTTAATCATGAAATTGGCCGAAAACAAATGTTTCAGATTGGCACTTGGCACTGATATTAGGTTCAATGTATAACGTTGTTACACGACATTGCCTGCCACAGCGTTAATGCATGGCTTAAGATGACAAGCACAAAATGGTTGTTGATTTGTGTTAAAGATATTCCAGACAGAATGGACTCAACAATATAAGAGCGGAAGATGGAACATCCCCGAGAATGCCTCCAATTAACGAATCTCTTTACTTTTAGCTGTTCAATTTGTATTACTAAGCTCGGATTGTGGAAGTGATGTGAGTCACTGGATGAGTTCTTGTGGCTTGTTCACTTACTTGTTCTAACAATATTCTGACGTATCTTAGTTTTACTTGCCGTCAAAAACCAAGTTAGATGGAGAATTAATGACTTAAAATCATCACTACTACATCTTATATGGGACATTAGAAAGAAAAACTGACCGTTGCCAACAGAGGCATTTCTTAAATTGTGAAAATGGTATCCTGTTAATTGATCATATCAGAGGCCAATTCATCTTTCAGAAACCAAGAGTGCGTGGGTCAGTTAAATAGATTACATTTTCTGTGATTGCACGAGGCAATAACCTTTAAACAAACTTCAGGCCAAACGCGACAAGTCTCATCAAAATGTAGATAAAGAAATGTTGTGTTTCAAATTTGTCGAGAAATCCTGGTTATCAGCCAATCGTAGTTCAAGATTTGTGTGAATGTTTGACAGCATTACCAGCTTTTATATTTTAATCAATGTTGTGATTTTGATGTGAACACCAATCCCTTTATATACACGCATTTATAAGTATTCAATTACCATCGTGTAATGTAGAAATACAGTTAATCCAAAAGACCGGTTTCGTCCTTATTGTAAATTCTTCACGTACTGCCAGAATTTTCCGCGGATAGTACATGTAAAATTCCAAATAAAGACGAAACCGTTCTATTAGGTGAATTGCATTTTCTACATAACACAATGCTTAGTTTATACTGCAAGATGTGTACATATATTGCGACTGGTGTTTATACCAATATCGCAGTGATTTGAAAAAAAATTTTCACAATACGCGCAACCAATTTTCGTTTAATTATATTATTTTTATTCTCAGTTCCAAATGTCACCAGCTTTTGGTTAAGGATTGGGGTAGTAGATATCGTCTGTAGCATCAACATCATAGCAACAGAACATGAGTGCTATTTTAAGCAATATGAAGATCGAACGGTCCGTGCGAAAGAAAATAAAGACAAATGCGAGTAATGAACAAATCTGCTGAGCAAAATAAATATAATTGAACATAATTTCAATTCAAAACAGAGGCAATTTCACAGATCGAGACGAAAAATAAAGTTTATCTGATTAGAATGGTGAGTTCACATTAGAAATATAAAACTCTAAGAGGAAAATGGGAAAGAAAAGAAAACTGACTGTTAGTTAAAATTTATAATAACCCAAAGAACGTGTCATAACTGGCTATTGGACGATTTTAGATATTCTTTACGTAAGTAATATCTGTAATGCATTGATCACATAAGCGCAATGCATTTGCTATGTCGCGCAATCTGACTTGCTTTCTGTATACGCTATTGTCTCGTTGTCGTTGTCTCTGTCACCGCTCTCTTTTTTTACAAACACAGCTTGCCGCCAGTCGCAACAACTATTGTCACTGAGCTTCCATGCAATCGTGATTGGATAATTTATTAATCGAATTCACTCGGGTGTCAACTTCCTAAAATTACAGCACATACCATAAGCGAGATACACTGTGACCGAAAACATAGCATTTGCCACATCCTTTTACTTCTAACACATTGGTTCACGTCCATCTGCACAACAATCACTGACAAGACGAGAGGACACGTATAGCAAGATATACAGAACTTCCAGACATTCGTTTCTGCTCTGATATCTACGCTATACACGGCATTTACGGGTAAATGTTTATAACGGCCAAACTTTAATATAAAAAATATTAATTTCTTGCTTGGTGGACTTATGTAATGTTTTATTACACTCTTGCTGGATTGTTACAATATGCGATCTCGCCAGGATGCAGTAAATTGTCCTCGCAGAATTAACAGTGTCGGCTCAAATTAATTCACGGTATTTTTGTAAATATTAATTTTAAAGCAAATGCGCCGGACCAATGAAAACGCGCGCATCTACAGACCAAATACGTGCTTAATGATTTATACAAGCGCGATGCAATTACCACATAAATCATCCTCCTCTATTTACTACCTGCAATTGTTATTGCCTTCTCTGCTATACTGACTATCTAGGATTGCTGATTTACTTGCGTTTACCACGCTGTGTCACTAACTCAGCTAATTTTCAGCCACGCTAATCTTCTTGATGCTGTGCATCCACTCATACGTAATTGACCAATCATTAATCAATTTTCTTTGTGAGCCAGCCATCCCGGTGTTGCCACAGAACTTCAGCGAATCTAGTCAAGACCTACAAACATCAATTAACACATTTATATAATTAAACGAACATTGTTTGTGCGGGCGGTGATAAAATTTATTATAATCAAGTTGGCGATTTTGGTATAAACACCTGACCGTTTACATCGTTACATTTGACAGATCTCGAACTTGAGCACGTCTGCTTTTAAATCTGATGCACTAATCACTGAGCCCCCCTGTCACAGGGTATACTGAATGAATTGCCTTCTTAACATCATACAATTCTTAGATTATACAGACATATGTATGTACATAGAGATAAGATGTTCATATAAAGATAGCAATCTTGATTATAGTAAGGAATTAACACATCCTGCTTCGTCAACTCGAGTTATTCAGCGTGCATCTGCTCAAAGAATCACCAGCCTGAGAACAGGATACATATAGCTAATGTCTAGAAAGACTTATCGACGTCAACAACCTACTAAGAATCACAACCTCTCACGGCATTTGACAGTGAATATCTCCGTCGTTCAATTAACGGCTACCAACAGTATTTATTGCACATTCCTTTTTTGTCTTATTAGTAAAGTTACACGCACTGTATTTAGACCATTAAAAAGTTTCAAAATTATTGAAGTAATCGAATTATTCATCTAATTTTACGTGTCAAACTTAAATTTTTATTACTAATTTTTATGTAAACGCCCTAGCCTCAAGCAAATGCTGTACTATATTGCAAGCACGTTAAGAGCCGTGGAGGCTGAGATACAGTTACTGTTGGTGGCCCTTATTAGGGCCGGAATTGCGTTCTCCGGCAAATGCCGAGAAAGTTAGGTAGTGTAGCAGTGTCTAGAAGTACTCCTAGACACTTGAGACCGGCTCTGGTTGACTGGCTGGTGTTCCTTCTGTTGTGGCGTCGAAATCAGAGGGTGAGTTGCTGTGTGAAGGCTCAGAATTGTCTTGTTGAGGATCTGCTACACCACTTGGTGACTAGCTAACGTAGAATTGCAATAAATTGATAATCGACCCTTTGGTGTGACAAAAATTCTAGATGACTTGATGACTCAGCTTAATGCCAGTCCAGAAGCCAGTGTAGGCAAACAGTCAATGTGATGCGAGACAGCAAGCACACGTAGTGCAAAGCAGCGGACAGCATATGCGGTAATGACAAGAATGTTAAATGCGCCGTGCTTATATAAAGTGGAAAACAAAGCTCGCACACCATTGGTTAACGGCAAATTTTGCTTGTTTTAATTGGTGCCGCGTAAATGAAATTTGAATTTCATTTAGGCAATATGTCGGCGAATTGTTCTTAGACCGTTAAATCACTTTCCTCTCTGAAAAAATTAAAATAAACTTTCCTCTCTGTGAGACAGGATAAAAAATGCAGAGAAAAGTTCAAACCCAGTTATGCAACTGTTTATTATTCTGCCCATAACTATAAAAAATTTAAAACTTGTATCCTAAATGCTGGGCTGGATTATGCTTGTTGGTTGCTTCAACAATGATATGATGCCAAATAACCACTAGGAATTGCTACACAAATTGTTAGCTGTAGTGGCCGGTCATACCGCGTGAGGCAAAATAGAGCAGTGTGAGGTTTGAGAGCCGCAGCGTGAGGATTGCAAGGTAGATTGCCACTAAAGTTGCCAGGTTTAAGTTAAAACCTGGGCAGGCTGGATCGCCGTCAATGCTTTTGAATACGACCAAAGGAGCTAGTGTGTGCTCGACGTTGTGGTCATGATATTCGAAGTCAGTGTGCACTGTGCAAATGATGAAGTTGAGATATGCATTGAAAGTGGCCTGTACCATGATATGAAGCCGATAACTACTTAGTGTTGCTACACAAGGCGTTAGCTATAAGTAGCTGGTCATAACAAAATAGGCAGTGTGAGCTCAGATGTGAGTCATTGGTTACAACAGTAAAATGTAAGAAATATATACATGCAAATCAAACGGTAAGGACAAAAACTGTACTCAAATATTGACGCAGAGACGGCATAATTCCGAAAAACTGTTAAGAAATGCTACACATTTGTTAGCTAAGAACAGCTCGTTATACCACGTGAGACAAGTGAGTGTGACAGAAATAAATGAATCATGTGGATTCATAGAGGTCACGTCGCGTGACATATGGCGCAAGTGGTGCGCATATAGTTAAACATTTGATACGTAGAATAACGAAAAATTAATGCAAAAAAATTATCAGTTATGCGTTACCAAAGCAATTTATTGCTAGGTTGAGATTGTAGGCAAATAGAGCCTGAGACGCGTGTAGAAGGTTGTATGTTCCCAGAATCAGGCGGTTTAATAAACGGTTTCAACCTGTCTATGCTTACCGATGTAGGTGTCGCACTTTGCATGATAATGAAGTATTTCGGCTGTCTGAGCAAAATCGGGTAAGGACCGCGATACTTTGGTTGTAGTGGTGAAACAGCAGCGTCGTTACGAACGAGTACTCTCTTGCAGCTGTGGAGCTGCGGGTGAACGAAGACTGGACGAGGCGTATGTCTCGGCTACTGTTCAGACATGTTACCGAAATGAAGTCGGAGGCGGGTAGCTTCGTCTTGTGGGTCATCCTTTGCGGGTAGTAGACGTGGGAGCTGACTAGGCAGGCGTAGATCCATGCCATACAAGAGTTGTGACGCAGACGTTTTAATAGATTCACGAGTACGGGAACGCATGGCAAGTAGGACTAAAGGTAATGCATCGACCCAGTTGCCATTAATGGACGAGGATGCTAAAGCAGCTTTGAGTTCCCTATGCATTCTCTCTACCATACCGTTAGATTGGGGATGGTAGGCAGTCGTCTGGCGTAAGGTGCATCCCATGAACCGCAAGGTTGTTTTGAAACGATCCGATGAGAAGCAAGTGCCTCTATCAGTGATGACCTCATTGGGAACACCATAATGGGATATCCATGCAGAGATAAAACCGTTAGTGACTTCGTCTGCAGAAATGGTGCCAAGAGGTAATGCCGCAGGCCATCGTGTAAATCTATCAATCATAGTTAAAAGGTAGCTGAAACCTTGAACCTTTGTCAGATGAACTATGTCGATGTGGACGATGGCTAGGCGTGAAGTAGTTCGGAAATGTTGCAACTTAGAACGAGTGTGCCGTGTGATCTTGTTTTTCTGGCAAATGGCACACTCGGAGACCCATCGTTTAGCGTTCTGCCTGAGCCTGTGACCCCAGAAACGATCTGTAAGAAGTCTGACAGTCGCTTTGCTTCCTGGGTGAGAAATTGAGTGAATTGAGTCGAAAACTTTTCTCTGAAGGCTGGTCGGCAGAACTGGCTTGTTGGGCTGCGTACCCGTGAAGTAAACAATAGGTAAGCCTTCCCAGAGACGGCATACGAACTTGGTGGGGTGACGGGCTACTGATCTTTGAATGTGAGTGTCACCGCGCTGTTCTGTTTGCAGGAGGGATGGCGTTAGTGCAGGTTCCCTGAGAGTCACGGAGTTGACTGTGAATGGCGACGGCGAAGGTGGTTGTAGCGAGACGTCTGGCCTGGAAAGTGCGTCTGCAATGAAGTTTTGTTCGCCCTTGACATGAAAGATGTCGAATTGCCATTTGCTTAGACGTGACAGCTGTCTTTCTACTCTGGCAGGGTACTTGGCGACAGTTGAAGTCGCGTTTCGAAGTACGCTAACTAATGGTGCATGATCTGTGAAAACAACAAATCTGCTGCTGCCAATGATGCTGATAAAATGGCGCACTGCGTCGTGGATGGCGAGGAGTTCTCGACCGAAAGTGTCGTATCTTGTTTCTACTGGTTGAGAGTACGCGAGTAAAAACTGATAGGCTTCCGAACTCCGTCGATCTCTTGTTCCAACGTGGCTCCAATAGCGAACTCAGAAGCATCTGTCGTGAGTAGAAATGGTCGTTGAAAATCTGGATGCGTTAGCATTGTAGCATTTGCTAACGAGTTGATGGCGAGTCGAAGTAATTCCTCGTCTTCAGATGACCAAGAAATGATGGAGTTCTTGCTAAGTCTTTTTCGATTCCGCAGGTGCCTACACAACGGATAAAGTTGTCTTGATAGGCCGGAAAGGAACTTGCGATAGTAGTTTAGGACTCCCAAAATTTTCTGCAGCTCACTTACAGTCTTTGGTGACTTGATATTCTTGATTGAATTTGCCTTCGATGGCAAAGGTTGAATACCTTGTGGCGTGATACGATGCCCTAGGAAGTCCACGGATGTAGTTGCAATCTGCGTCTTGTCACAGTTGATCTTGAGTCCGTGGTTGGATAAGTGTGAGAGGACATTTCGTAAATGCTTGGCATGAGATTCTAGGCACTTTCTAGGCATTTGCCGGAGAATGCAATTGCCGGCTCTCATAAGGAACAACAACGGTACTTATTCTCAGCCTTCACTGCACCTAACCTTGTTTGCAACGTCGTACGGCACTTACTTGAAGCTGGGGCGTTTACAAATTGGCGACCGCGCCAGGATACTGAGAACAGTACTGTTTTCTTGACTTATTTTTATATCAACAAACTTTTGGCATAGATAAAATAAACTGTTTCTTTTTCGTTTATTGTTGTTGGGATAGAGTCAGTCGACGTTGGCTAATATACCACTTCATTTTTTACCCTGGTTGTGAATTTTTTTAAAGTCAAGTTCATCAATTTTTTTGGGAATCAAATTGTTTTGAGAGAAAGTTTTGGGAGTTCAAAATTTTTCTCTCCTTCATACAAACTGTGCCAAACTGAAAACTCTGGACGCCGATTTTGTCATTCTGTGAAAGCACGTTTAGTCTGAGCAGATTTCGTCAGTTTTCTGCGTGCGCCGAATCTCATCTCTTCAGTTTCAACTGTGAAAGCAGATTTTGGTAAGCGCTTCGTTATTTTCACGTCTTTTTATTTTTATTTCTCATATAAATTTATGCTATTAAGATCCCGTAAGATTGTTAGTATGCCAAGTCCAATTTTAGATATTGATGTTCCTGTATGGGATGGACATTGCGAGTTATTCTTTAGGCGCAGCGATTCTGATATCTCCCGGTTTCTAGATTATGACAGTCATCAAAAACTGTCAAAGGTTTTCGCAAAACTACCTTTAGAGTTGCAGCGACGGATTTATCCGAAGTATGATGCCCTTAGGAAACTACCTAATCCCATTTGGGCCTCCAAAATTAAGTGTAATCCTTGCAGCGCCCCACTGAATCTGAGCAGATAATAAAAAAATATGCGCAATTAGACATGCCAAACCTTGGCACAATTGAAATTTTCAGGGAATTGTGGTAATGTTGGTATAAAACCAATATTTCTGATTACTTGGCTAAGGTTGTTTTTATTAATGACATTCCCCAGTCATTAAAATTGTTCGCCAGACAGCTCCCCAACTCTCTCTAAATAGATGACTTATCAGCGAGATGCGAGTTAAAATTTAGAGTTTTGGAACATAAGTTAAATTCGTCATGTTTTTTGTCCTTCCCCGCAGGATGAGAGGATCACATTTTTAGAGAGGACAATAGCGAACATGACTAAATTTCTACAAGGATTAGCCATAGGGAAATCCGAGCTGAATCAGGTGAGCGCACGACCGATTTTCCACCCAAAACGCGAAATAACACTAGACGGCGATCTAGATTCCCGCAATCTTCTTAAAGATATGCTCCAAAAAACTGGTGCTATATTCAGCAGAATTTTTTTTTCATGTCAAGTCTGTCTCTGCTGTTCGGAAGAATTCCTTAATGAATGCAAATTTTCACAATTGACGAGCCAGACCTCAAAAAGCAGGCGCGTTGGAGCATCAGGATCAGGAAACGTATGGCGCAGAATGTAGAAGACCGGCATCAACGGCGCCACTAGGAAGTAATCTCCTACAATCTGACATGCCTATTGACTATTTTCGTCCACGCCGAATATGCCACATAAACTGCCAAACTCACAATGTCATTCGCAATGACCAGCCTACTTGTTTTTATGATCCGGCCAATCAGCCCAACGAACTTCTGCATCTTCTTGATTTGAGAAATGGAGAAGAATTCATCGTAGACACAGGTGCAGCAGTCTCAGTTCTCAAGAGTGATTCAATGGCTGACGGCATCGCATTCTCAACATTGGTTTACGGCGTAAATTTACTCATAACTTCATCGTCGCCATGGTCTCGCACAACATAATAGGCCCTACTTTCCCTTTGAAATTTCGGCTCATTATTGATCTTGCTAATCAAAATATCATCGACACGTTTGGAGTTACAGGTCATTTGGCCAATCTCAAAGTATCATTTAGTAGAGATCTCAGCAGCTATTCGAGAACACAAGTCGCTTTTTGATCTCAGAAAGTCAGAGCTACGAATCTCCAACACGATGCACTATATCGTCAAAGAAGGCCAACCGATTGCGTTCAAGAAGCGCCTACTGGCCCTGCTAAACTGAAAGCTCCCTAAAAAGAATTTTCAAGACTATTGGAAGAGGAAAACATCAGACCATCGAAAAGTTCATGAGCGTCACCATTGCACTAAATCTCCAAATAAAACGGGTCGTAGAGAGCCTGTGGAGATTACCGCAAGTTAAATTCAGTGACCAAGTCTGATGAATATCCTTTTCCCAATATTGACACTTTATTTAAAAAAAACTCAGCGGCAGCAATTTCTTTTCATTAATTGACCTCAGGCAGGCCAACCACAACATCCCGGAAGCAACAAAAGATATTGAAAAGACTGCGGTCATCACTCCATTTGGCCATTTCGAATATCTCTACATGCCTTTTGGACTTAAGTGGGTTACAAAGACATTTGAAAGATTCATGGGGAACATATTTCGCGACGACGCCTCTTACTGTGTTTCATATCTCGACGACATAATGGTTTTCAGTCCAGACTTAGACTCTCATATCAAGAATTTACGAAATATCCTCTCGCAGTTATCCATCCACGGACCCAATATCAACTGTGAGAAGACGCATATTGCAACTACATCGGTGGACTTCCTAGTCATCATATCACGCCACAAGGTATTCACCCTTTGCCGTCGAAGGAAATTCAATCAAGAATATAAAATCACTGAAGACTGTTAGTGAGCTGCAGAAAATTTTGGGAGTCCTAAACTACTATCTCAAATTCCTTCCCGGCATTTCAAGACAACTTAATCCATTGTGTAGGCACCTGCGAAATCGCAAAAGACTTAGCAAGAACTCCATCATTTCTTGGTCATCTGAAGACGAGAAATTACTTCGACTTGTCATCAACTCGTTAGCAAATGCCACAATGCTAACGCATCCAGATTTTTAACGACCATTACTACTCACGACAGTTGCTTATGAGTTCGCTATTGGAGCCACGTTGGAATTCGGAAGCCTATCAAATTTTACTCGCGTACTCTCCAACCAATTGAAACAAGATATGACACTTTCGATCGAGAACTCCTCGCGAACCACGACGCAGTATGCCATTTTATCAGCATCATTTGCAGCTGCATATTTGTTGTTTCACAGATCATGCACCATTATTTAGCGGACTTCGAAACGCCACTTCAACTGTTGTCAAGAACCATGCCAGACTAGAAAGACATTTTTCACGTCTGAGAGAATAGCAATTCGACATCTTTAATGTCAAGGACAAACATAACTTCATTGCATACGCACTTTTTAGGCCAGATGTCTCGCAGGACATAGCGGACTTGAATTTAAATGACACAAGCAATAATATAAGCATATCAGACTCTACTGTGAACTTTAGGACTTCCAGCGATCTGGCATCTATGGGGCTTACAGACACGAATAGGTTAGGGGCCTCAACAAATATTTAAAAAATCAAAACGTGATTTTATGAAACAAGCGGTAACATAAGATGTCACAAAATAAAAATTTATTTATTTTTGATAATAACTGTGATAATTAAACAATAAATTTATATTTGGCAACAAAGGCCATCTGGTCAAACACTTAAAAATGTTAAGATACAGCTAAAAACTATGGCTAAGCATAGTTCAGTGAAATTGTGACTAGCAAAATATTTAACTATAAGGCAGTTAGAAGTTAAGAATGAAAAGTGGTTTCAGCAACTTCGTGCTGGTTCTTTCTTAGGAGAGATAAATGTCAATTGACTAGGAGAGAATTACCTACAGTAAGGCTTGTAATGAGTCAGAATATTGGTGCATTGTGTAGGATTTTCTGCATCCAGTTGAACTAATTTAAGACTTTGTTAGAGGGCGAAGAAGATCAAGCCTCATAAATCGACCGTCAGATTTCTTCGTTGTAATTTTCGAATTTCCGTTAGGTAACTGAAATATATTGAGGAGATTTATGAGAGAAAATATTGGAAGAATAATATGCATTTGTGAGCAGTAAACAGAAACGGAAGATATGGGGATACCCATTTGTGACGGTTAGAATCTAAGGCAAGAGGCTTATTTTGGAGGGTTTTGAAGCAGATTAAACGGGCCCATTTGAAGAGTTTGGAGGTTATTTGATTTATATGTAGGGGGAAGTTTGCAGTCGCGAGATAATGGATGGAGTCGGAGTTATATTTCATCAAACGAGTCTTATCGAGATTTAATTTAAGACCGATTCCGCTACGGTGAGATTGCAACGATTATGGTAGCTGAGTGATTAGAGAAGAGGAAGGGATGAGCGAGGTTTGATTGTTGAATACTATTACTATTGTAGAAGCCCCTAACCTATTCGAGTCTGAGAGCCACATAGATGCCGGATCGCTTGAAGTCCTAAAATTCACAACAGAGTCTGATATGCTTATATTTCCATTCACATCTGCTAGATTCAATTCCGCAATATCCTACACTAACCTACTTGTGTCCTCAAATTTAATATCGGTCTCCATGTCTTATAAGTTTAACAATTAAATCGACACTTAATGTTAGGCAATCGGAATGCAAAAGTTGTATCGTAATAATTCCAGAACAAATAATCTGGAAGGAGATATACGTGAAAAACAGAATAATCAAATTACCTGTTCCAGAACGCCCCTTTATGTGTGATTTTATATCAGAATAAAAGGCAATTATAGTAGGAATATATTGTTGAGATGTATTCGTGTTACTAGAGAAAAAATGTTATAAATGCAGCAGACCAAAAGATGGTTAGACCAGTCGAGGTGCGAGACACTCGAAAACTGAAAATGGCGCACAATTCAAAGTCAAGTATTTAAACAAAGAATGCTATGGAAAATAAAAAGAAAAAATTCTTTTTAAATAAAATTCGTTACAATCAGCCATGGTGGTTTAAATTTATCAGTCAATGTTATTTTACATATGGCGGAGGATTTAACTTCCTCCACATACACCACCTTCTCAAAAAAAGACGGCTAGTAATAGACGTAATCATAATTCTTCGGCTGACGTGGCACTCTTCCAGAACGAGTTGTGAATAATGGCGCCCCTGAAGTCGTCATCTCGCCCGGTACAGTTTTCATTGGTTCTTCCAAATCATCTGGTATTGCCAAATAGTTTTCATGCTGTGAACTGGTAGAATAAGATTTTTCTATATTAGACAACGCGTGTTCTGAGTTCTGCATTTCATTATGTGCCTGCATGGTGGGATTGCACACATCAGATTCGCCCATGGAAGGACGGTCATTCAACGCATCTGTTAATTCAGTGATACCGTCTATCCAGATAAACTGGGGAATGCAACGATCCAACATAACACAATCCTCAATGTCATTTATTTCTATGATGACATTCTTGTCAGTCATCATCTTGACCTTGTATGGTCCTTTATAAAATGGTGTCAGGCAGTTCTTCCTATTTTCATTAGTTATATACACATGCGAAGCTGATTTTAGATCAGAGGACACATAGCATTTTGTTGTTGCTTTTCTAGTCTTGGTCGGAGCCAAACGACACATCTTATCTCTAAGTGCTCTTACGAACCAATCTACATAACTAGAAGCCCAATCAAGACTACTTGGAGTTTCTATTAGAAGATCTCCAGGCCACCCTAATGGTTCTCCATAAACCAGTTCTGCTATGGAAGTACCTAATTGTGCCCTATATCTGTTGCGCATGGCGAGTAGTACTATAGGAAGATCGTGTATCCAGCTTGTTCCACTAGTACACCTTAATGCAGCTTTCAGTTCACGATGCAGCCTTTCTACCATCCCATTCGCTCGTGGGTTATACGCGCTAGTATGTAATACAGTGGTTCCCATGATGTTGAGGGATCTCTCGAAAAGCTCGGACATAAATTGACTACCACGATCACTAGTGACCTTTTCCGGAACACCATAACGCGATATCCAATTATGTAGAAACGCGAACAAGACTTCTTGCGCTGTCATGTCTTTTAAAATTGCCACTTCGAATTGACGACTAAACCTATCTACCATAGTCAGCAAGTATTTATTTCAATTTACTTCAGGCATCTCGACAATGTCTATATGTACGTTTCTGAACCGTCCAATTGGTATCCCAATATTCATTATCCCGGTTCTGGTATGTCTCCACACCTTGCACGTTTGACACTTGGCATAGGCTCTTACCCTTACCCGTATGTCTTTAGACATGTGCGGCCATAAGTATCTGTCGTTGATCAACCGAATGGTGGCTTTAATGGATGGATGACCCATGTCATGTAACACTTGGATAATCTTTGCCCGTAACTCCAACAGAACATATGGTCCTGGTTGACTTCTAGACGTTTTGCATAACAACCACTTGCCACTTATGAGCTTACGAACATATCCTTGTCTTTTGGACAAAACTAATGTAAAGGGATCCGATCCTTGCGCTTCCTCGAGTCTGAGAGCCCCATAGATGCCAGATCGCTTGAAGTCCTAAAATTCACAGTAGAGTCTGATATGCTTATATTTCCATTCACATCTGCTAGATTCAATTCCGCAATATCCTACACTAACCTACTTGTGTCCTCAAATTTAATATCGGTCGCCATGTCTTATTAGTTTAACAATTAAATCGACACTTAATGTTAGGCAATCGGAATGCGAAAGTTGTATCGTGATAATTCCCGAACAAATAATCTGGAAGGAGATATACGTGAACAACAGAATAATCAAATTACCTGTTCCAGAACGTCCCTTTTCTGTGTGATATAATGTCAGAGCAAAAGGCAATTATAGTAGGAATATACTTTTGAGATGTATTCGTGTTACTAGTGAAAAAATGTTTAAAATGTAGCAGACCAAAAGATGGTTAGACCAGTCGAGGTGCGAGACACTCGAAAACTGAAAATGGCGCACAATTCAAAGTCAAGTATTTAAGCAAAGAATATTCTGGAAAATAAAAAGAAAAAATTCTCTTTAAATAAAATTCGTTACAATCAGCCATAGTGGTTTAAATATGTCAGTTATTGTTATTTTACATTTGGCGGAGGATTTATCTTCCTCCACACTATGTCATCTGCATATGTGAACAGCTTGAATTGGCTGGTCGCAATCTGAACATTTGCAAGTGCTAGGTTGAACAGTATACGGCCAAGTACTGAATTCTGGCTAATCCAGATCGGAGAAGATCCGTTCTCGAATGTTTATTTACGACTTTTATAGTTGTGAACCTGTTTCAAGGGTAGAAACTGATAAGTTTAAGGACGCTGCCTCATGTGACATTGCTAAATAATGCGGATTCAATTAATGAGAAAGATACTGAATCGAAAGTCTTGGAGATATACAGAAATAGGAAATGGAACATTAGCAGTGGTTAAGGACACTGACTAAGTTGGTGGAGTGAGAACGTCCATTCAATTATCAAGTAGGCAGTAACTATCTCGAGACTATATAAAAGGGCAGATCAAATTACATATGATCCTGTCAAAGGTTTTATTGAAATTAGGGACAACAATTATTGGGCTGAGGTCTATGAATGACGATATGCCATTTTTTGGATAGTTGAGATCATCGAATTGAGCCACTTCGGGGAAAGGTGGGTATTTTCGAGACAACTGTTGATAACATCAGCAATCAGAGTGAAGTGGTTCAAACCTAGAGGATAATCATGTTTACGGAGACACCATACTACTCAAATTGGTTTTGGAAGAAACATGTTGTACGGCAGGGAATAGTTTAATTACATTATCCTATTTGCAATCACTGTCTTCAATTTGCCACCGAATGTTTCGACTTCCGGATTTGAAAACCTTTTTCAACAGAAATCACCTCACAAAAAATTGTCAATCAATATATCTAGTGGTAAATTTAGTTTAACTTGTCTTATTGCTAAATCTCTTAAGCAAAACTGTCTTTTCGCTAGGTAAGTTTATGTCATATGTGTGTATGTGTTTCCATTTGTACACACATAGAAATTAAATAACTGTGATTTAATAACACATACCGACCATTCAAAAGATAAGCGTGTGTGTATTTTCTCTCGTTCTCTTTGGATTAAGAAATAATCAGTTACTGCACGTGTACACACATCCTAGAGAAATTAAAATGATTTAACATCTGAAAATCCATTAGTTGAGCATACACCTGTGTGTATGTATGTGAGCGTTTGTTTATAACTGAGAAATAGCCAAATAACTATAATTAGTGGCACGTGAAAATAAAATAATAAATTTCAATTCTTCTTTACACAAGTTACATCTATTTTTTCACTTGATTTTTTAAATGAAGTAATTACGAGTGACATCGCGGTGAGGAGAGGGCAAGATACTGTGAATACACGAGCGCACAATTTTCAGTAATATATTAAGAGTTAGTAAATTTAAATTAAACAAGGATAAAGTGTTTCATTAGAATAGAAAATTACAATAAAATGAGGGTCATAAAAGAAATTTTTAAATTGCCTACTAAAGAAAGGTAATAGTTATGGTGCAAAGAAAACTTTTCTTTTTCCCCAAAAAAATTATACCTTTATTAAAAAGCGCTACATTACATAAAGAGACTACGTTAATTGATGCAATAAGATAACAAGTAATCAGGCATTACATTATAAGATAATCAGAAAATAAATTAAGAGATATTTAATTGCTCACCGCCCACTATCTATAAGCTAATGACAATCCAATGTTCTTCTGTTTTGACTTGAACACGTTTCTGATTCTATTTCGTGCAACCTTCGCTTCAAATCATTATTTAATGTTGTATTCCAATTAGAACCTAGTGATTTTTCTACGGATATTTCATTCATTTTATCATTTCTTAATTTCATTTTGATGGATTCTCTCTTGTCAATCTATATCGACAAAAAATTGAAACGCGTCTGCAACGACCCCAATTAATTGCGTCTCCTGTCTCTACTTTATGACGTGTAAGATCTGATCTATTAACATGGTCATATTTGCATGCTGCTCTATGGTCCACTTTGAGCGCATGTTTTCACCCCATTACATGAAGTTACAATTGTTACATGGAATTTAATACATTCATGATATGTCTAAAGTTTAAATTTTATCCATTTGGTTGGGAAGTTTTGTGTCTAGGACAAGGGTCTGTTTTAAAATTGCACATATATTGTATTTCAAAGCTACCATTTATTTTCCGAATTTGTTTTGAGTCAGGTATTACCATGACCCTCAGATCCTTTTTTGTTTTATTTGACTTCACGTACTTTCAATCATGAATAAATGTACTTATGACGTTCATCATAATTGCTTCTATTAATTTTAGAGGTAACCCATTATCACTGAAACTTTCTAGCAGTTTACCTTATTAAATCTTCCAATGTTTTGTATCTGCTAATCCTAAGCTTCTTTTTCTTTTATTATATCGATTTTTGCACCTTCTTAGCCTCTCTATTATGTGCGCTATAAGTAAAATCCTCTATATATTTAAAATCGACCGAGTGGATAAAGGCACATAGATTTTATTTTAGTTTACATTGAATTTAGGAAGGTAAGTGCAAAAATAGGTCTGACGTGTTCAAAGAGGAATATATGTTTATCACTTCAGTGTCACATGGATGAATGATACACGTACCGCTAACTATATGCAACAGACTATTTCTCAATCTTATACAAACGCCCACACACACACCAAGGTGTGGCGTACGCCCATCTATTGAATCGTCAGATGTTGTTAAATCAATGTAATTTCATTGGGATGAGTGTACAAGTGCAGTAACTGATTACTTCTAGATCCAAAACAAATGAGAGCACATAAACACAGTCATGGCGTCCGCTTATCTAGTGAGTCCCCAGTAAGTGTGATTAAATCACTGTAATTTCATTTCGACGAGTGTAGAGATGCGATTATTAGGATTACAACATTCAGGGTAAGACGCTTTGGATTCGGACGGGGTCAAGGGTACTGGCTGAGCAGTTTGTGCTTGCTGAGATGTCTGCTATAGCAATGTGCAATCACGCTTTAATTTTACTTTTCCTGTTGATATCAAAGGGTATTAGGACTGAGCAATTGAAGCTCATCATAAGAGAGTCAGTTATGAGAGGAAAGCACAAAATTACGACGCTTGCCAACAGAGATGTTTTTCAATTGATGAAATTTGTCTCCCTGTTACTCGATCTAATCGGAAGCCATAAAATCGTTGGAGAGTGGAGAGCATAAGTAGAGTAAGGGCAATGAAATTGGTTGCATTTCCTGTAATTGCGCAAAGCAGCTTCTCTCGCAACTCCATTAATTAAATTATGGGCCTGGCGCAACAAGTGTTGCAGCAAATTGGAAACGAAGAGGTTTTCAGATAAGACCCCAATAAAACCCGTAACATCAGCTCTTTGTTGCTGAAGATCAGCAAGATTGGATAATAACTTCTGGATTACGCATGAGGTGGTAGATTCTAACGGCAATGTCTGGTTCATGATAGAAGAATGTGGTAAAATTTCTATGATATTTTGAAGTCAGGCTAGAGGAAAATATAGAAACTTTCTGGTAAAAAATTAAATCCACAAAATATAGATATAAATTCCAAATGCAAGAAGTTTCACGGAGGTGATAACAGACGAGGAATCAAGAAAATCTGAAAATAAATTAAATATTCAAATTCAGTTCAAAATGATAGAAATTCACAATTCCGGTCACTACGGCCGTTGCGCTTTCTATTTATACTGTAAAGCTACATACTTTTTAAAATCTACACTATAGATAATTTTCGTCACGAGTATTGATAAGCACTATATCATCGTTAAAAAATTTCCAACACATTTACGACAGTATTGCATTAAAAAACACTAATGAAGCAAGCTTGCTACATTATTTCCGCTTGTTAAACTTGTGAGATATATTGCAACTGATGAAGGCTATCCATAATTTTAGCCGGAATATATTGGAAAAAGAAAACTACGGGAACAATGAAAGCTGCGTTAGTTAAAACGCAGATAAGGTAATTTAAATTAATCCAGGTTCGCAAAAACAATCTTCATTCAAGAAGAGGAATTTATCGTAGACCCAAGTGCAGTAGTTTCAGTTCTCATGGATGACTTCCATGCAGAGATGTCTTTATGGCTACTGCTAGCAACAGCAACGGCAGATTTTTCGAAAATGTTCATCGTCGACAAGGACTCACACAACATTCTGGACCATGATTTCTTGTTCATATATAGGCTTATAGTTGATCCAGCGCATCAGATTAAATCTGACCTGTCCAGTGAACTTGATCAAAGTTTTCGGACAAAGTACAATTAGGGTTATAATTCATATAGCCATTTTCGATGCATACTTTGACAGAAATTTTAACGGCTTTCGGAGAAATAAATCTTCGTTTGATCTCAGCAAATCAAAGCTACGTGTCTTAAACACGATGCACGAAATTAACACCCTGGGAAAACCTATTTTGCTTATAGTGAGGCTGTGACTTCTAACCAAACAGAAAGATGCTTAGCATTAATTCTCAAGACTACCAGCAGACCATTTAAAAATCCAAATGGTCTAAATAGAAAATCTATCATTTCTTTGTCGTTTCACGTCGTTAGCAAATGCCACTGTGCCAATACATCAGTATTTTATATTTTCACCACAGATGTTTGGAAATATACAACCGGTAGAAATTCATGTTATCCAAGACCTGTGCGTCATTTCATTGCCATTATCGCCAACATCAGGTTTATTGGTCTCACAAATTATTCACCATTAATTAGCGTACTATGAAATGCGACTTCAACAGCAGCAAAGTACTCTACTAGAGTAATACCACAACTCTCACATTTCAAATGGAAGTTCGACATTTTCAACGTATAAATTAAACAAGGCATTATTACAGACGCGCACGCATGGCCATGTCTCGGTACAATGGTTTTTATCGTCGTGATTCGCGGTCAAATCTACGACTTTCAGCAATCCTATGTGGACACAGTCCTTTCTACAAACAGAAGTCAGTAGCTCGCTATAAAACTAAGTTTTTAAGCTATCTTTGGGAATGTTTACACAATGTGTACATACAGAGGTACGCAGTCTCACAAACCAGTTTTCTCCATCGGCCTCTTAAAGGAAGTTAACTCTATTCTCTCCTTTTCTTGTCCAGTTTGTAATGCGACTTTTAAACTTATAAAAAAGCGTTTCTTGGGGACTGAAATTAGGTAGAACAAAAAAGCGATGGGTCCTGAGCATACCAAATCCGACAAGAATAAAATCACCCGGCACACTTATTCTAAGTTGAATCATTTCCCATTAAAGTTGTGACAGATAGCCTTTGTTCATATCGACAAATTTAATCTCACTCGAGTTCAAGTTTCTAACTACCTTCTAACCATAATCGATATATTTACTCGATGGCCCGCGGCAATATTCTTTGCACCATTTCTGCAGGTGAAGTTACTAGTGGTTTAATCTGTGCATGGGTAGACCATTATGGTTCACATAACAAGGTTATAACTAATAGATCGTTTCATTGGATGCACATTACGCCAGACCACCGCCTACCACACAGTCAAATGATATGGTAAGTAAAATATGTAGAAAAATCAAACCCACTGCAGCATCTTCGTCTATAAGGACAACTAGGTCGATGCATTATCTTTAGTACCCATTGCAATGCGTTCTCTTATATGCAAAACTATTAGCACGTCTGAGTCACAGCTTTTGTTTTACTTGGAATAAGGCATGGCGAGTCAGCGCCGACGATTATTACGTGCACAAGATGACCGAAATTTTCAAGCTTCTCGCTTTTGTCTTCATTCAAGTAAAATACCGGTCTATCAGTAAGGACACGTTCCTCGTTCAGCTTTCATTCATCAGCAGCTCTACAGTTGCACGTAAGTACTTGATTGAAAAAGGCTGTTCTAGCGCCGCAACAACCAATGTGTTGCCGTATTAACTAGATTTTACATAAAAAATTAAATATTCGCTATCATGCGAGGTGCAACACCTAGTAAAATTAAAGCACTTTATCAAAATACATGATCCTGTTAAAAGCCAAACTTTTACATGCGTTTCAAGTCCCTCATGCGAACAATTTCAATTAAGTCAGAATTCATTTTACATAACTTCTAAATGATAGATTGTTTTGTTCATTATTCATTTTTCACATCACAAGTTTGATTTCGTGAACTTGCGCTCTATTTCACAACACATGTGATCAACTCCAATGGATTCACATAAATTATCTCAAACATTCACTTATCTCACATGGAATACTCATTTTTGTTATCTATAAACTATGTGGCGTCAATAACATAAAATTTCTGAAGGAGGATTGAGTGGACTTCATTTTTTAACGTTTAATATTAATGTTGACTATGAACCATACAATTGCAAGATATGGCTCATGTGTAATTCCAAATTTACATCATGTGGTATTACCAGTTACTTTGAGCTAACACCTCATGTAGCGGCAATACTTATGCATCGATTTTTTATCATGGTGTAGGCAATAAATATATACGCATCAACCTCATAAGTTATGCAAATGGCACATTCACTTGTTTCACGTATGCCATAGAAAATAATGTCGAACAGAGAATTGTGACTTTGGTCTTAACGAATGTCTATCATTAACAGTGATCAAGTTTTCCCAGGAAATACTAAATTAAATCTGGCATCGCCTATTGCAATACACTTTGTAATTTCGCGACTGGTTTATAAACTTGTTCACAATCGCTTTCATTTTTTTCGCAACGGCAAACATTTTGAGTCAAAATAACTAGTGGCTATTAAGCATCATATTGTAACGACACAAATTAATGGCTGACATATTGCGTAAATTAAATTCAATTTTATTTACGTTGCACCAATGAGAAAACAGCGAAACTTGCCGTTTAGCCAATAGTGTGCAAGTAGACATATATAACTATGGCATGCTATTTAAGCACGGCAATTTACCATGCAAGTCAGTTGTCGCAATTGCATTCTGCTTTGCGTTACGCGTGTGCGTTCTGTCGGCTGTCAATACCTACGCCGGTGATTTGATTTGTTCCACCAACAATTGACTACATCCGTGACTCATCTTGTTGCGGTACAACCAGCGAGACGAGCCAATTCATTGCAGAACCTGAACGAAGCTTTCCACATCGTGATTACAACTCGACAACAGAAGGAACCACAGCCAGAGTCCCCCAAAGGCTCTGGGACATCTTCACACTCTGAATAATTCAGGAGAACGCACGACCAGGCCCTGATAAGGGCCCCCCTATCAGTAACAAAATCATAATTCAGAGCACCTTAACCGAGTTTGTAACGTCGTACGGCATTTACTTGAAGCCGGGGCGTTTACAATATCATTGATGAAGCCTTTAACAAGATTGTGTTGGTTTGACAGGTGTTAAAACTATAGATTATGTTCCGGCACTGAATCAGCACTTTACGGTATATTTTAGTTAATATGTGGACACACAAACAACTAACTAATCATTCCTCGACAGGAGTAATTTTTCTTCTTTTACCTCTTTTATCAGAAAGCCAAATAGCGAAGTGGCTAAATTTAAATCGCCGTAATTTCGTACCATTATTCAAATTAGAAACCTTAATTTCATTGACTGACCATTAACCAATCACGTGCTATCTACAATGCATCGATTATATAAGCAAAATGCATTTGATATTTTACATATGCTCATTTGCTTATTATCTGCACTAGCTGTCACCGGCTGCTTCGGTCTCTATCTACGCTCACTTTCTACACCCTCGGTTTTACCTGTCCAGCTTGTTTTAAGCCTCGTCAAATCCTGTCATCGCTAAATCTATTAAAAGAATCAATGAGAATTTCGGCCGCTTGGTGTTGTCTCAAATATAATCAACTGCTTCTGCTCTCATATTCAAGCTTTTCGTGACATTTGCTTGTAAATGGATCTAACGGCTTTTTTGAAAGCCACTAAATTGTAACAGTTTCTTCAGGTATTAATACAACGATGCATATGCAAGTGTTCAGATAAATTCGCCAAAATATTGCCGAAATAAAATTAAAATTTCATTTACGAGGTGTTGAGGCCCCTAACCTATTCGAGTCTGTAAGCCCAATAGATGCCAGATCGCTGGAAGTCCTAAAATTCACAGTAGAGTCTGATAGGCTTATATGATTATTTTCGTTACTTAAGTTCAAGTCCGCTATGTCCTGCACTAACCTACTTGTGTCCTCAAATTTAATATCGGTATCCATGAATATATGAGATAACAATTAAATCAATACTTACTGTTAGGCAATCGGAAAGTGAAAGTCGGAAGCTGTTCCACTCAGCAATAATCTGTTATGGTATAAACGTGACCCAACGATAAAATCAAATATACCTGTTCCAAGGCTCCTCGTCAATGTTATTTTATATCAGAACAAAGGCAATTGATGGAGAATTATATTTGATAATGGTGTAATCGTTTACTATGGAAAAAAATGTTAAAATGCAGCAGACAAAAATTTACAATACCAGACACAGAGCGAGATACTCGAAAACTGAAAATAGCGCACAATTTAAAATCAAGTATTTAAACAAAGAATATTCTAGAAAATAAAAAGAAAAAATTCTTTTTAAATAAAGTTTGTTACAATCAGCTATGGTGGTTTAAATTTATCAGTCAAGGTTATTTTACGTAAGGCGGAGGATTTAACTTCCTCCACATACACCGCCTTCGCAAAAAAGGAACGGCTAATAATAGACGTAATCATAATTCTTCGGCTGACGATGTATTCTTCCAGAACGAGTTGTGCATACTGGCGCCCCTGACGTCGTCATCTCGCCCGGTACAACATTCGCTGGTTCTTCAAAATCATTTGGTATCGACAAATAGTTTTCATGCTGTGATTCAGTAGAATAAGATTTTGCTATATTAGACAACGATTCTTCAGAGTTCTGCATTTCATTATGTGCCTGCATGATGGGATTGCATACATCAGATTCGCTCATGGAACGGTCATTCGACGCATCTGTTAATTCAGTCATACCGTCAATCCAGATAAACTGGAGAATACAACGATCCAACGTAACACAATCCTCAATGCCATTTATTTCTATGATGACATTCTTGTCATTCATCTTCTTGACCTTGTATAGTCCTTTGTAAAATGATGTCAGGCAGTTCTTCCTATTCTCATTAGTTATATACACATGCGATGCCGACTTTAAATCAGAGGACACATAGCATTTGGTTTTAGCTTTTCTAGTCTTGGTTGGGGCCAAACGACACATCTTGTCTCTAAGTGCTCCTACAAACCAATCTACATAACTAGAAACCAAATCAAGACTACTTGGAGTTTCTATTAGAAGATCTCCAGGCAACCTTAATGATTCTCCATAAACCAATTCTGCTATGGAAGTTCCTAATTGTGCCCTATATCTGTTGCGCATGGCGAGTAGTACTATAGGAAGATCGTGTATCCAGCTTGTTCCACTAGTACACCTTAATGCAGCTTTCAGTTCACGATGTAGCCTTTCTACCATCCCATTCGCTCGTGGGTTATACGCGCTAGTATGTATTATAGTGGTTCCCATGATGTTGAGGGATCTTACGAAAAGCTCTGACATAAATTTACTACCACGATCACTAATGACCTTTTCTTGAACACCATAACGCGATATCCAATTATGCAGAAACGCGAACAAGACTTCTTGCGCTGTCATGTCTTTTAAAAACGCCACTTCAAATTGACGACTAAATCTATCTACCATAGTCAGCAAGTATTTATTTCCATTTACGTCAGGCATTTTGACAATGTCTATGTTTACGTGTCTGAACCGTCCGATTGGTATTCCAATGTTCTTTATCTCGGTTCTGGTATGTCTCCACACCTTACACATTTGACACTTGGCACAGGCTCTTACCCATACCCGTATGTCTTTAGACATGTGCGGCCATACGTATCTGTCGTTGATTAATCGAATGGTGGCTTTAATGGATGGATGACACATGTCATGTAACACTTGGATAATCTTGGCTCGTAACTCCAGTGCCACATATGGTCGTGGTTGACTTCTAGATGTGTCGCATAACAACCACTTGCCATTTATGAGCTTACGAGCATATCCTTGTCTTTTGGACAATACTAATGTAAAGGGATCCGATCCTTGCGCTTCCTCGATTTGACTAATGAAATCGTGCATTGCTTCATTTAAATTTTTCAATGGACCTTGAAATATCAGCTCGACATCAGCTTCATTCGGTCGGCTAAGTGCATCTGCTACCTCATTCTCCTTACCAGCAATATGAGACACAGTGAACTCGAACTCTGCTAACCGTGTTATTTGGGAATTTACTCTACGAGAGTAATTAAGCCTAGCTGTTTTACAATGTATGCTGATCAATGGCTTATGATCGGTAAATAACATAAACTTATGCCCGTCTAAGTAATGCTCGAAGTGTAGCACTGCGGCATACACTGCTAGAAGCTCTTTGCCAAATGTATCATAACGTTTTTCTCGATCATTAAGCTTACGGCTATAAAACCCAATCGGTCTTACTACGTCCTGATCTCTTTGCTGTAGCACTGCCCCTAATGCAACATCTGAGGCATCTGTGATTAGTTCGAAAGTTTTTTCCCAATCTACAGGTGCTAATGTGGTTACGTCACTTAACATATCCTTGGCCTTTTGGAAATTTTCTCGGTCTTCTTGACTCAAGTTTATAGGCCAAGACTTCTTGATCGTGCTCTTTCACGAGTGAGATCGCTTGTTAACGATCCAAGAATTCCGGCTAGACCTGGAATGAATCGACGATAATAGCTGATCATGCCTAAGAACCTTCGCAACTGGCGTACGGTTCGGGGTTCATTTACTTCCTTTATAGCTTGGACCTTATCTTCCAAAGGTTTAATTCCGTCTTTGGAAAGTATATGACCAAGTTATTTAACTGAAGAGCAACCGATATTACTCTTATTAGGTTTGACCACTAATCCATATTGTTCCAGCCTGGTCAAAACAATTTCCAAATGCGTACGATGTTCATTTCGTGAGCGACTAAAAATTATTATGTCGTCTATATATACCATCGCAAATAGACAATTCTGAAGGATTTCTTCAGCCAAACGCTGGAATGTCTGACTGGCATTTTTCAAACCAAAAGGCATTTGAAGAAATTCATGCGATCCCCTCCTGGAAATCTGACTGCGGTGAGTGGTATCGAACTTTCTTCCATTGGTACCTGATAGTACGCTTTCTGGAGATCTAAAGTTGAATAAACCTCATATGCCATTATATCTCGGAGTAAAGTACTCTGGTTAGGGAGAGGATAAGAATCACCCTTCGTCACTGAGTTTAATAGACGATAATTCCCACAAACCCTATATTGACCCGGTTCAGGTTTGGGAACTACCACTATTGAGGAAACAAAATTGGAATTTGACCTTCTACAAATCCCCTCTTCGCGCAATTGGTGAAATTCGGACAAAGCAACCTTTTGCTTGTGTTGTGCCGATGGTTGAGCCTTTGGTGAACAAGGGAACGTAGCCACCAATTCAATCTGGTGTTCTACTCCTGTCTTTAAACCTATCCTTTTGGCACTGAAAGGTTGAAACACTGCTAGGTGCTTCTCAATTATATCGGCAAAGTCATGTGCGACTGTTGGACGAGGTAAGAGGACTGTTCTAACTGCCGACGTGTTAGACTCAGTATGTGCTGATATCCCTACGCCTTCTGCGAAAGTCCACCAACTTTGGGGTCCTAATGTCAGCTTGAAATGTGTCCAAGAAATCCATGCCAATAAAATGGTGCTTGACATCGGCTACTAGAAAATTCCATCGGAAGGAAGATTTCTGGCCTAATGTTACCGACATTTCTTTCATCCCTTTTACTTTAATCGGACTACCGTTAGCGGCCCATAGTTGATAATCAAATGTGGGGCAATCTGCTTCCACCACGTCTGACCTAACTATGCTTACATCAGCACCCGTATCAATGAGAAATTTTAATCCATATAATTCATCCTTAATAATGAACTTGTTGCTGGACAATCCGGCAATGTTTTCTAGATCTCCGCTTAGTGAGAATCGGACCTCTCTTGCCTTCTATCTCGGTGCTATTTGTTCTAGTCGCATCTTTAGCTTTGAGTATGCCTTTTAAAGGCATATCTGGGAGCCTTTGCAATGGAACCCCCCTACGGCTCCTACTAGCGGGGGTTTTGTCCTTTTCCCGGTGATGGATTTCTCTCAACCGGTTTTGTGCTTCCTTTCCATCTGGGTCCACCTAATCGCGGGTAAATACAATTCTCACCTTGGCACTTCGCACTGCGTCCGTATTCGCAATGTGCCTTACACCATCCGCGTGGCCCTTCGAAGCGTTGACGCGAGTGACTCCCTCGACGTCTATTATACTTATCCTGACTCTGAAGTTGTGCAATATCACTACGCAAGCTAGCAACTTCTCTACATAAGAAACGCAAAGTTTCTTGTATAGTCAGGTGGTTTTCGGTATCTGCCCTGACTGGCTGCATCGTTACAGAATCTGCTATTACAGCATGTACTTGTGGTTCTTGCTGTTTATACACGCCGTCTAACCCTCTGAGTTTTGTTGGCCAATCTATGCTCATTGTGTCAAATACTTCCAATGTTGTTCTGAGCCTAATTGGTAGCTCAGCAGTAAAAATGGAGTTGACTACATCTCTAGATATATTCAACCTGGAAGCTTTTGTGCAAAGGCGTTCATAAAATTCGGACGGTAGTTGACGCCCCATTTTTTCTAAGCGTAATAATTCGCACATTTGCGCTGATCTTCCAGGCTGATATCTCTGTTGAATTTCAGCCATTAATAACTCAAATGCATTGTACGGCTTTTCTTCTACAGTTCTGTCTCTGAAATTTTCCAAAGCATTTCGGAAATTTTCAGGCAATGCTGCAACAAATTTCTCCATAGGGTTCACGATATTATAAGCACTGAATATCATTTGGGCATCTCCTACCCAACTTGAATGTTTTTCTGATTTATACTGTGGCAGACTTAAAATTCTTGGACTGGCGCGGTCGCCAAATTTTGTTGAGGCCCCTAACCTATTCGAGTCTGTAAGCCCAATAGATGCCAGATCGCTGGAAGTCCTAAAATTCACAGTAGAGTCTGATAGGCTTATATGATTATTTTCGTTACTTAAGTTCAAGTCCGCTATGTCCTGCACTAACCTACTCGTGTCCTCAAATTTAATATCGGTATCCATGAATATATGAGATAACAATTAAGTCGATACTTACTGTTAGGCAATCGGAAAGTGAAAGTCGGAAGCTGTTCCACTCAGCAATAATCTGTTATGGTATAAACATGACCCAACGATAAGATCAAATAAACCTGTTCCAAGGCTCCTCTTCAATGTTATTTTATATCAGAACAAAAAGGCAATTGATAGAGCAATATATTTGATAATGAAATATTCGTTTAATCAAGAAATTGTGAAAATGCAGCAGACCAAAATTTACAATACCAGACACAGAGCGAGATACTCGAAAACTAAAAAATAGCGCACAATTTAAAATCAAGTATTTTAACAAAGAATGTTCTGGAAAATAAAAAGAAAAAATTCTTTTTAAATAAATTTCGTTGCAATCAGCTATGGTGGTTTAAATTTATCAGTCAAGGTTAATTTACATAAGGCGGAGGATTTAACTTCCTCCACAGTGGTACCAATTAAAACAAGCTAAATTTGCCGTTAATCAATGACGTGCGACGTTGCGCTTGTAAAAGTATATAGGCACAGTGCATTTACCATGCTTAATCGCACGCGCTTGACTATTCCATCCTGTGCACGCGTGATTGCCATCGCTCTCTTTACTTGACTGTTGGCCTACGACTTCTGGACTTGGGTCTGTCACGCTATGTCACCTAGTCACTTGGATTTCAGTCAAGCCAATATTCTTGTTGCTGCACGACTACTCATACGGATCGATTATCTATTAAATGGACTTCTACATGTGCCAGCCACCACGGTGTAGCCACAGATCTGTAAGAAAGACAAATCTGAGCCTTCACACAGCAACTCAGCTCTCTGGTTTCGACAACTACTTTTTAGGGTGCATCTACACGGAGGAACACCAGCCAGTCAACCAGAGCCGACCTCAAGTGTCTAGCAGTACCTCTAGACACTACAAAACTACCAAACTATCTCGGAGAATGCAATTCCGTCCCTAATAAGGACCACCCACAGTGACTGTCTCTCATTATCTACGGCCTTCAACTATTTGGTAACGTCGCACGGCATTTTCTTGCAGCCGGGGCGTTTACACATATATTTCTGGCTAATGCGATACAGAAAATTTAAAAAGAAACGATAAATAGTTACCAACACGGCACATATAAGTTTGTTGTGCGCGTTTTCAATCACATAATAATGAAACACGACGCCACACATAGAGAAAAATGTGCGATGTAGCTGAAAAGGACTAGTATCACATTTAGCGGTGTAGACAATTGATGTGAAGTCCTGAAACCTCGCTTTAAGTCAACGCATTCTAGATGACGGGGGCTCCTTCGTCAAGCAATCTATGCTGGTTTTAATATACAAACCCTACTTATCCTTTTTGTTCATATTTCGGAATTAAAATGTAATTGATTTTTGGCATTTCGAAATGCCCTATCAAAACTGTAACGCTCCCGTCAGTTTGCTGTGCAACATTACCTAAAGCAGTCAGGTAAGCAGTTACTGTTTTATTGGCTAATCAAGAGGGCTGCTATGACCATTCACCGAAAAATGCTGTGAATATAGAAAGTACCAGAGCAAAGGTGACAATCTAGAATTCCAGACAACCTTGAAAAAAACATTTTTGTACCAATGAACGTCAATCAGTAAAATAACAGAAACAGGATATGACAAACCCATGTTGAGGGCCATATTGAGCCTTGCTGTATGGCAACACTAACTGGCTGACAACCGTATAGATCCTATTAATAAATTAAGAGCTCACTATTTCTCGGAAGTGTAGCAGCAAGAGTTAGGGTCTGACGCAAAGCTGGGGAGGTGAAACAGCGTGTGTAGATAGCAGGCGTAAATAGAGACAGACAGGAAGACGATAGATAGTGTCGATAACAGACGAGTACGTGTATGTGATTGGAGCCAATTCATTCCGCTTATATAATCGATGCATAAAATCAAGCGCGTAATTTTATAGTCAGGTTCGATTTCGTGCTTGCGTTTTCGCCTTATATCTATCAATAGAATTGCGTATTGCATTTGAGCTAGATTACAGAATATGGCATACTTAATTTAATACATTTCACCACTTTCAACTTTAAGAATTTAGGAAACGACAATGGCAAAATTCGAATCTTGTTAAACAACTGATTAACGATCTGCGCAAAGATTAACAAAAATATATCGTAGCGTGCTAATGCGAGAATGGTGCACAATCGTCAACTCCGTCATCAATTTTATGATGCCACATAACCAGAAGATGTTGCTGCACAAAATGCTATCGTTAGTGGTCTCTCATTACAGATGAAAAAAATGAAAGCTTTGCTAAAATTGTTTAAGAGCAGCAGTGTGAAATTCCAAAATAGGTTACATTAGTCGATGGGAAGTTTAGTTTGCTGTTTCCAGTGCAATCTCGACGTTCTGGCTCATTACATACGAATATATCAGGTGCGGAACGGTTGTAGTTCTTGTGTACATTATTATTGCCTAGACTTTGATGAGGATAATGACTACTAATTGTCATTACATAAGGCGTTATCATTAAGTAGTCTGTCACATCACATAAAGAAAATGAGGGCACAAACATCAGCCATGCATTGCAGCTGCACGGTATACAAACAATCCAACATGAGAATTAAGTAAATGCTTTAAAAAAATAAATTCTACCGATTCATGTTGGAAAAGTTTTATAATATGGAAGACCAAACACGACTGATTATTTATTTCAAGGTTATAATCTTCACATAAACGTTAGTCCCATTATATTCATAAATTTACCAGTATTAACTATGTATTTTATAATTTAGAAAATGTAATACATCCAGTAAACCGGTTTCATCCTTAATCGGAACTCCTCACGTACTGTCCAGAGTTTGCCACGGACATAACTCGACCCGGGACACACCTACTTCGGAGTTTGTTGTTCTAACCACTGAGCCAATCTAACAACGATATGTATATAATAGAACTAGTGTACAAATCAAGATTACAACCTTGATTTAAATAATTGTTATCTCAGTCGACACAACCAATGTACGTTTAAAAAAATTTATGTTCGATAACAATGTGCAATGTCAATTCTATATCAAATAGCAGCCGAATAGAATAGTTTGATTTTAAACTACGCTCTTGTATGTCTCCAGATGTCCAGCTGGCAATGAACTAAACAAAACTAAAGCAACTACGGTGAGTTATACAAATGTCTAAGTACTAGCAGTTTTATCCCATTACCTCTTAAGACTTCGCATCAAAAATGACGGCAGATAGTTTGCTTGACTTTCGACTTGGTGCTTAATGATATAGAAAGGTGATTTAAGAATAGTTTGTATAATTTGCCAAAGGAGGCTACAGTAAAACTCATACGTCTAGGAAGTTCCGCATAAGCCGATCCATCGTGAGCAGAGATCATAGAAAACGAATTTATATACGGCTGTCAGCAGTGACGCTCAGTACAAGAACATAGGATCCAGATTAAAATTTGCGATGACGTTTTAGTGCGTTTTGCTTTTAACCGTACCGAGAGGACAAGTCTTCAGTGCCTTTAATATCTCTTGTAGCTTTTCTTCATTTTGTGGCACCCGAACAGCATCTTCAGTATACACATTTTCCAGAGGTCGAACACCAACACCAACTTTTACTCCGGGGAACACGAAGATAGTAATGTCATCTTCTTGTCTCACGCTGAAGCTACTTGCAAAAGGCTTAAAATACAACTATTATTGCGAATGCAAGCTTATGAGTCATAGTATTCTTCTAGCAATTGAACTATGCTGCAGGGACGCATTCATAAAGAATAGCTTGCCGTAGCATCTTGTGCGATACAAAATCTAAAGGCTATTTAAAATAATTAGTATTATGCCAGCTATAACCTTTTAATATATATGCACATAATAAGAAGCATGAGACATATCGAAACTTGCGCGTTATAGACTACTGAGTTCAACTTAATTATCTGAGATATTCTACATTCTAATCACACAAAAATTAGGTTTTTATGAAACAGACCATAGCCTCTTCGAGGAAGTTCATTTTTTACAATTAGGCAAAGTTAATATGAGAAATCGTAAACATGAGACGAGATAGCATCGTAAGGTATATTCTAACTGGATAACGAATTAGCAGGCACACTCGCAACAAAGTATGGGCGTTGGATTACCGCGGAATGTAAGAAAACATATCCTTAGCTTAAGCCGTGGCTAATGCAATAAAAACTATTAATATATTTTGACTTAGGACGCATCGATAGCTCGAAGCGTTCTATTACTCATTAGTAATCACCGCGAAATATGACGTTGCGTCATAGAAATAGAAATTTTGCTACATTCTACCCAGCAATTTTCCATCTTGATAATTAAAGACTACCACATAAAATTCGGATCGATTAGTGGACCTATCAATATACTTCCAAAATAAAGAGCTACACAGATTTCATAAAATCAGCATTCTAAATGTCCCAGTCTGTCATTTATCATTCCGCAAGTAGACGAGTGAACAAAGTTCAATTTAGTGCATAACAAATTTTTCAATAGCTGACAAATCAATAAATATAAACTTAATTTGTGAAATGTTTTGTAGACAATTTCACTTGAAATAATATAGCATTATTAAAAAACTAGTGAACCAAAAATTTTTATATGAATGCAAGTAAAATTCGTCAAATTGTCCGTGTTCATCTTTATTTGGCAGTCATCAGTTAGCTAAATATTCTCGGTCTAAATTTTAACCTAGGTGCATACATACATACACACACACATACATATATATATATATATATATATATATATATATATATATATATATATATATATATTCATTGACTTCTGAAACTTACACAGTATGTTTTTTAGGGAAAGTAGACAAAGTTAATAATCAAGTGTACGCTTATTGTGTTAAATTTTTAGAAGCTGCCGCGCCTTTATTTAACGAGAACCTTTCTGCACCGGGGCCGTTTCCGTCGAAGTATCAAATTAATAACCAGACTTAGCGCAGTAGGAAAGTTCCATTGAAGATGACATCCAAAACTCTTCAGCTGAATCACCATCGTTCACCGACCTAATGTCCTCCGGTTTGAATTCAGTAAACATGCTACGCAAAATTAAAAGAAATTATTCTATAATGGCCGTCGAATTTGTACTCTAAGGAAAACGCCACACAATCCATAATTTATCTAGACTGGAAATCAATCCTAAAAGCAGCTACCAATTAAGTTACGTTTTTCCATTATCTTTCCTTTGACGAATAGCGGAA
>JAQBSW010000484.1:42500-50000 GCA_029291075.1 Eudiplozoon nipponicum
ATTTTGCAGAGATGCATTCGAACAAGAAAACGTAATAATTTTTATCAATTTATTTTATTCAGCTGAAGTACCACCAAATATTGATAATAAAAGCACAGTGAAGACGAGTCCGAAAACTCAGTTCATACGGAGTATCGGAAGGAGAACTACAAAAGTACATTTTCGTCTATGGTTATCCTATATCTTCTAAGTGAAAAGATACAGTTTCCATGCTCTGATAGTCGCTTTTAGCACCTAATGTCATATTAGAGTCTGGAACCAAACTGATAAAATGACTGAAATTATAACAACGTTTACGAAAATATTACTGGAACAAATGCACTTAGAACTTTATTAGAAACTTCTATTGTCATACAGCCTTCTCGGTAGAGACTAATTGCTCTTATCCTAACAATAGAGGCAAACTATGCTTTTCTATTACCGGGAAAAAATTTCTTAATTAAACGTTAAATGGTCGATAAAAATATACCACATTTCACCATTTAATAGGCATAAAAAAAGTCAACGGAAGAGGAAAAGTATAAATATTAAACATAAATTTCTCTTTTTCCACAAATGTGCAAAATTAATGAAAACGAGAAATTAATTTTTACATAAAAGTAAATAACTCAATGTATCTCAAGATGATAAAATCTAAAATTTCACATAATGAATTCTAAAGTTATTTAAAAAATTAAACCATAAGAAAATTTTAGTGTTTTATTTACAGTAAGGTTTTAAAAACCACCACCTTTAGCTGAGATGCAAGCAATAATAATAAAGTTAGACATTAAATCCTAAAAAAGCTAATAGCACAACATAAGTAATGAGAAAACAACTCTGCAAATAAAATCTCAGAACGCAGGAGGTCATTCGTGCAGTAAAGATAACTAAAAGATATAATGGTCAAGTTGTCAATGGCAACCGTACAAAATGACACTACAATTTCATTAATAGTTGCACACTATGCCATTTTGTGTTGATTAAATTTTCTCCATGCTTGATCTTCCACAATTACCTTATAATATGACTACAAAAAGTATTAGATCTTCAAAAATTCACATCGACAGAAACTGAGGACACAGA
The DNA here is from genome assembly GCA_029291075.1 of Eudiplozoon nipponicum. Taxonomy (NCBI): domain Eukaryota; kingdom Metazoa; phylum Platyhelminthes; class Monogenea; order Mazocraeidea; family Diplozoidae; genus Eudiplozoon; species Eudiplozoon nipponicum. Next base: position 43,566 of record JAQBSW010000484.1, read on the forward strand.
AAGTCATTGGCATTTCACGTTATTTGAGAACTAATTAAGGCATGTACAGGTAATCACTGAGCTATTGTAACTGGATAAATACAACCGTTGTCCATAGAAGTACATTTAAGAAGATTTTTAACTTGTAAGGCAACCCATATTAGATGCTACGATTTCGTTCTTATTGGCCAAAGCACCAATAGTAGCTACAGCCACTAGCGAAGCTTGGATCACTTACTCCAGAGCTTTCCAATAAGGATAAAGCCACGATATATAAGACGGAATGACTTTTAAAAGAAGATATATTAAATAATTTAAATTATTATTATCACGATAAGCGCAACAGACGCTTGGTTACTTATATAAGATACTTTGACGATCCAGTTGCATGAAATGACGTGGGATTCACTCAATTGGAATATTGAACCACCTACACAGCCGAAGACAGTCTGGTTTACTACAAAAATAAAAACATTGCTACACAAAACAGCATTATATTTAACTCTGCCGTGAACTTATGGAATGACATACCAAACAAATACCTGAATATCCTTGATTACCTAAACTAGTAATGCAGAAATAGTGCCATTCAGAGTTATCCTACTTATTAATGAAGCATATCAGAAGTAGTTACTACATAAAATGATATCAGAATACGACCAAATGAAGCTCATTGAGAATCTAATTACGGTAATCCTATAAACTCGGACGCGGTTCCATTAATTAGGTATGTAAAATTTGTCGAGCCCATGAAAATATCTAAATTTTCCGCGATTTCCGTTCGCGGGTTGTCGCTTTACACTATCAGTTTCGCAAAGATCCGATTGATCCCCATTTCAAAATACGCATCGAGTTCTTCTTGTTGCTCTTTCTTTAAATCAAGTTTGCGAGCTTGAAGTAAACACCAATCCCATTGTATTTAACAAGTCGTCAAACAACATAACAAAACTACCGCCCGTCGTTATGTTGTTCGACGATTGGTTAAATACAACGGGATTGGTGTTTACTTCAATCTCGCAAACATGATTTAAAGCATTGTTACCACCACCCGCGCAATCAATTATTGTTTAATTGTATCGTCTTCTTGTTGGCTGGATACGAATTCGTCTCTTTCTTCCGAAGGCTTCAGCATCGTTCATACTAACTACTGGAAATGAGGTACGGGTCTTTGCGAAACTGGTAATGCAAAGCGACAACCCGCGAACGGAAATCGCGGATAATTAAGATGTGACGCTCGCACTGCGCACACATTCAAAATATACCCTGCAATATTATTTGCAAATTTATGCAAAATTGATTTATTCGTATTTTCATCACCAACCACCTACTCAGTGTCCATATAAGATTATTCACGCTTTTAAGTCATTTAATCACGCAACAAGATAGCCTCAGAAACCAAGAAACAAATGAATGTACGAACGTCTCTGAGAGTTTGCCAGTAACAAGAGTGCAGAGTGGCCCGGTTAATTTTGATTTACTGACATTCTCTCCTTTCACCAACCTTACAGGAGATCTATATCTGTTTATATATGTGTGTATGTAGATATGCATGCATGTATGCAAGTATGTATGTATGTACGTATGTATGCTTGTATGTTTGCGTGTATGTATGTATGTACGTATGTATATGTTTTGTATGTTTGCGTGTATCTATGTATGAATGTATGTATGCTATATTGATACATGTACATATGTAATTATGAATTAATGCTTGCATGTACGTCTGCATGGCTATATGCATTTATGCGTGTCTACATAATTATTTATGTGTTTATTTAATCATCTTTATCATCAAAAAAGCTGAGGAAAAAAAGATTTATGCTTTATAATTGCGTAACTATTATATAACTTGTTTACGAGAAAATATGAATGCTTAAAGAGGAGGTCGGTATAACCTGGAGGAAATGCTCTGTGTAAAATCCGCAGAGAAAAGCCACCTTGATCCCTTAGCATTACATACGTTGGGCCGAGTATATTACAAGGTAATCGGTTACCATCATTAATGCAACAAACAAAAATTGTAAATCTAACTCAAACCGTACAGGAGATCTATATTTCTGTTTATATATGCGTGTATATATATATATATATATATATATATATATGCAATTATGTATTAGCGTATATATGTAATATGTGTATAGTTATGTATATGTTTATCTTTCATCATCACTTTCAATAAAGCTGAGCCAAAAAGACAAAAAATATTTATGCTCTGTAATTGCATAATCATTATAGAACATGTATACGAGAAAATATGAAAGATTAACTGGGAGGTCGATCTTACGTAGAAGCAATGTTATCCGAAAATTATACCACATAAAATGGACGAGTAAATTAAAAGGCAATAAACTGTGATCATTAAGACAGCCAACAAATTATGTTAATTTAAATCACGATAATTATTAAAGAAATAATATTTAAGTGCATTTCAAGTCAAGATTGTTGAATATGCACAGTAATAGGATGGAATGAAGTAGACTTTAATTCAATTCGTTTTCAATTATAAATTGAATGCTGAAGCCGGAAATACCAAGAATATAAACATGAGAATGGTTATTTGGAAAAGGTGCACAATTTGTAGTATAAATGTAGTACTTTTAACGAATACAAAAAGGCTAAATGGATTGTTTTCGGATGCCCCATGAGTAAATAAACCAGGATATTCCTACAGATTTTCGTACTTTAAAGAGAAAATTTACAAAGTGATTGAGATAATAATGGTTTTGGGAGAGATTACTTCCCGCTGATTTCGCTAATCTTTCATACTTCCAGTAAGGAAACCTAGTTTTTTCAATCGTCAAGCCCAAAGCTCTAATGTAGGCATTTTCTTCGACATTGTTAAATGTGCGAATTTTTAAGGTGAATTTATTCTTTAATGTGCGAAGTAATACTCAATTTACAAAACCAGTATACATAAAGGGTTTAAATCATATTTCAGCATGGAAAAGATTTACATTTACGCACACAAAAAGAGACTTACATACATGTATATACATAATCCATTATTAGACACAAACAACATAAAAATAGTGTATATATAAATATATGTATTTGCAACCTAAACAATTTTGCATAAGATGTCAAATGTAAATCATCTGAGCCACTAAAACATCGCATTTCATGCAATTTGTAGCATTAGACCAACGTATCCTCTTTGTATTTATTCGTTATAACTTGAAGATTTTACAACGTAGTAAATAGACCACGATTTCATTCTAATACCTCAGCTACCAAAATAGTATTCAGGAAGGCTGCAGACATGAATTAAACACACGCTAGTCTTAGACAATAGGTAGCAGTAACTAAAAACGAACAAAGTCGTGCTCAAGTATATGAACTGAACTAGCTATCCTACACAACGTTATCGTTATAAAAGCAAAGTGTGTACATAAACGTATATACGTACATATAACAAAAAATTATCTTGTTATAATACAAGCAATAAATAAATTAAGAGCATTAATTCTATCGTTTTTTCAAAAAGTGAATAGTTACCAATTATCAAATTCAAATTATGCGCATAAAAATATATGCATATATATATATATATATATATATATATATATATATATATATATATATATATATAACTATACAGATATTTCTATATATAAAATATACGCATTAAGTATCAAGCATTAGGATATATCATTCTTCTTAAACTTAGCTAACAATTCAAGTAGCACAACGCCATAAAGCAAAAAAGGCACAAAAATTGTCTGAAAATATTGAAACTTTAACGATGTATCCCTAATGCCAATTGAGATTCTAAGTACTCAAATACACGAGTCAACGTTTAGAACAAAATCAAAATACTGCTAGTTTAGCTACTTCATTTCTTGTAAATGGTATCCGAGATAGATGCGATTGATAAAGGAAGTTGAACTGGCATGTCTCGTTTAAAGAGGCAAAATCGCAGTCCAATATCCGGCCAAACAGCAGTCCTTCAGCTTTCTTCATGATATATATTCTTCAGAATTCGTCATGAAGAATGGTATATCGATTTCTAGACGGACCGAGCAGCTTAAACACAGACTCCGGTGGTGACGCCGTTGTTACTACCTCCTAAAAATTTTGCAGAAAAAGTATAAACATCAGAACACATTTAATAATATTGAGCTGCGAATAATAAGTACATACAAAATCCTCTTGATAGTAAAACATTTCAACTTACAGATAGACAATACAGCAATGCACTACTACTTCAGAGCTGATACTTCACTGCTTTATAATCTTGATATTCACTTTTACACGTGGGCTGTAAAGGAACAATAGTTCACCCTTCCTTGAAGGTAAGAAAGAATAAACTTTGCCTTAAGCCTGATGTGAACATTTTTCTATTTTTCTAGCCATTCTAATTCAGAGTTATTACACATAGGATTTAAACTATTCTTAGATTGGCGCCTAACAGAATTGTAAGTGTTATTGTAAGTTGTGCAAACAAGAATCTGAGGACTTGGTTCTCTAAAGAATTAATAGAGAATGAATGATCCATTGTAAACGTATCAGCAAGCTTACACACGAAGGTTATCCTCCGGAGGATTTTTTAATATTCATGACCAATCAAGGCTAATAGCGATTCCTGGTAACAAGAAAACTACCCGCATTTATAAATATCTCACTCTGGCATATACTCACTTAAATTTCCAGTGAAGGCGAGTTTAAATCAACAACGACCAAGTGCGTGATTTCGAAAGGCACAAAGGAACTATGTGACTAGATGCTTGATGATCTATTTTAGTAAACTATTGTCCACGAGATCGGGGACCCACATAACGGGCATCAAACTACGCACATTTTGTGCTGCTAAAGGAAAGATTAATCTGAGTTAAGGTACTTAAAAGACGTTTACGATTACTGCTGCGTATCCACGAAGCGAAATCGAAAAAACAGATTATTTAAATCAATGCTACAAGCTTGATATAAATATCAATCCAGTATACATACATTTTCCAGCATAAACTAAGTATTGTACAAGGTAGCCAACGCAATTCATCCAGCAGACCGATTTCGTCCTTACTGACAAATATTCACGTACTGTCCAGAATTTGCCGCGAACAGAACTCGAACATGGGCACGGAGCCACCCTGCCGCACACTACACACAATCTTCAATTACATAAAGACTAATGTTTCTTGGTTAGCCTCTATTTAGGTGGAAACTACATAGCATTTCTTATAGACATAAATTTCCACTTACCGAAACCAATTTTCCATTATAGAACAGACACCACGCAATATGCAGAACTGGTATTGAATTGAATATTTAAAGATTTAAACAATCATTGATTGCGCGAGTGGTGACAGCAGATATTTCTATCAAGTTTACGAGCTTCATATGAACACCTGACCCATACATGTCAGTACAAATTAAGCATTATATAAGGTAGAACAGCAATTCATCCAGTAGACCAGTTTCGCACTTAATGGGAACTGTTCAAGTACTGTCCAGAAATTGACTGATGACGGAGCTCGAACTGGTACACAATTGTTTTGGAACTCCGTGAAAGGCAAAATTCTAGACGTTACTCGCAGACTTCGCATAAAGACGAAGCCTATCTAATAAATGAATTGCCTTCTATAAATTTTAAAATTCGTCTTTTATACTGACAAATGTATATAAAATAAGATTATTGTATATATGAAGCTCGCAACCTCGACTATTTAATTGTCTTAATTTTTAATTCAATACTACTTCCCCAGGTAGCGTGGCGTGTTCTTTAATGACAGATTATGGGTGACTATCTTGAAATTTAGGTCAATAGATACCAAAGATCCCATTTGAGGGAAGGATCAGCCAAAAGGATAACCTAATATATAAGTGAAAATTGCATGTAATGTGCAGTGGATAGTCACAGAAATCATGGACGGCGCAATGTTTACATTTCAACAGCTGCTGTCCATTGAAAAGAAAAAGGTTTTTGTTAAAAAATTATACAATAGGACATTGCTTATGTTTTCGCAAGACTGTTTGCAGGCTGAGTTGGATGGTTTAAATAATATTTTTATAACTAATGGTTATCCAACACATTTCATAGTTAAGAATAAACCTTAAGTGATAATAAAAACCATTTTGAAAGTTTTTACTGTTGAGAAGAAACCGGTGTATAATCCATTGCAAAACACGAGTGAAGAGGCAATGAAGCGCATAAGATATAGACTGCGTTCCGCTTTAGCGCTTACATATTTTGCAGCTCATTTTTTGCGATAACATCCACTACCAAACTACCTCTACCTAGTGTGAAAAACAAACTTTCACTGCAATCTGAATCTAACGTTATCTAAAATTGGAATTGTGCCTGTGGACAATCATACGTAAACAGACGCAATAGTAGCACATACCAAGATTTGAGTTGCGCGTAGTCTATTAACAAACATGGTTTGTTCTGTGAAAATTGCAAAATGCAAGCAAAACGCTTTCACCATTAGTTAAGGTTAGGTGAGTTAGTGTGCT